>JNHV02000002.1:0-241914 GCA_001691785.3 Amanita brunnescens Koide BX004 | reverse complement strand
CGACGCCTTTGCTTTTGTTCTTCCCAAACGGGGAAGACCAAGACCAAATTCTAGCCATTCRGAATCTGCATTTGGCGGAACATTCAGAGTGCTGCGCACTGCGTAGCATAGTGGGGATTCGTTCGTCCCTGTTCCAAAAAGTGTAATCCTGTTTTCGACAGCAGGAATGAGAAGAGGGCCATCCCTCTTCGAGCGCAGGGGGGAGGCAATGCGAAGTGGGGAGCCAGTTGAAGAAGCGCGTGAAGAGATATGTCCGTTGGGCGTGCGCATATGGGGTTCAAGGCTTTGCTGTCGAATATTTTTGAGAACAATCCTTCCGCCATCGTCGCTGCACTTGGTAAATCCGCCTTTCTGCAACACCGTTTTCCTTATTTGAGCATCCTTTAGATCACCCGTGGCGTTGTACACCTCAACCACACACATGCTTTCTACTTCATTGCGAACAACAATAGATGTCGACTCTGCATCAGCAGCAAGGACAGTAAAACGTGGTAGCGCAATTGGTTCGGACTCTGTGCTATCTTCGAGGTCGGCTTGAGCAAGCCGACTTGCTCTTGCTAGGGTCATACGTGGCGTCAGGATGATTGTACCTGAAACTGTGAAGGTGAATATATTTTGTACAGGAGGAAGCAAGTCGTTCATATTGAGGTGGAGGGTGATTGGCGTTCCTGGCGGTCTTGGAGTTTCTGCCGATGCCTGTAGATCAGATGACATAGAGTCAGCGGAAGCATTCTCGCTGCTCGAAGCATCGAAGGTGTATTCCCCAGCATTCGAGTTTGGTAATGGAGCACGTAGTAGTGARGGCGTCGAAAGATCGTGATGGGCATTCATTTGTGCGTCATATCCAGGGAATTCCATAGGGGAAGGTGCCATTTGGGGTGAAGTGGCGTCAAAGGAGGAAGCCCTGGAATTCGGTGAAAGCAGCAAATCGTGACCAATATCGAATCCGCTATAACCTGGTGATCCTCCCACTTCCCAAGTAGCAGAAACGCCTGGAACCCATGAAACGTCAGAGTTTTTCGCTTCTAGGCCCACGTCCAGGCCTAGGAGAGTAGCCACGCCGGGGAACCAGATCCCCTTGCACGTTCCTTTGTAGTCGACGCGCATCACAACGCCTTCCACGTTTTTCAMCGGATCTCTATATTTGGCTTGGATAACACAAGTCATGTCTCCCTTGACCTCTCGAACGCCTACCCGCCTCCGGCCATCACCATCGGGAACGTCGACAACCCTCATTGGCTTCGCCCAGCGTAACCTGATCCTTTCGGCGCTAGGGAAGGTACCTTGAATGCTACAACCGTCGGACGGAGCAATCTGAGAAGAGTCGCTCGACTCATCGTCAGCAAAGTGGGAATATGAATTCGACGACCGTATTAAACGGTTCGACACCACTCTGGTAACATGAGGATCAGACGCTAGGTCCCAGGTTGAGCCGTCGTCCTCAACGGATGAAAGGGATGCGAGGGATGAGGAAGYAGGCGATGGCGGGAAAATGCGAAGTTTAATATGATTGTGCAGGCACCTCGGTGTTGGAATAGACAGCTATTTGAAAACAAGTTCTAACAAGATGCAAATGAAAAATTAAATGGGACGAACCAGATACGGTGATCTAGGTGGCTTCGAGACATAAGGAATCCACATATCTATTGCGGCCATGAATTGAATAGTGTTTCTCTCCCCAACTGAGCCCCTGCGACTTCTTAATGATGACTGTGGACCAGTATCAACGTCTGCAGTAGACCTATTGCGTGTGAGGAATGATTTTGGTAGAACGTAGGAAATGGCGTAATTGCTGACAAGAATATGGCCTGTATAATGAGGGTCAACGGGAGTCACGGATTCCCCATTTGCCTCTGAATTAAGGGTGCGGCTAGAGGGCGATGGTATGGACACGCTTCCCGTCGAGATGCCGAACGCGGCATAAAATGACTCTGCTGACCGGGGTGGTAGGCTGAGGGCACGGGCGGCATTGTGCAGAAGGGGAGAAGACGAGGACGAAAAGTTGTAGGGTATGGAGTTGTTGTCTAACGGATGGACAAGAGAATCCAAAACTTTGACATTTTCCTCTAGGACATGAGAGTCAGAGAGCACCAGCGAGACCACAGCAGAACTTACCGGGAAACAAAGGGACGGTGGAGCCAGGGGCTACAGAGTCAAGAGGCAGGGAAAGCTGTCATACTTGCTCAAACACGAAACACAAGTTATGCGGAAGGAGCCACACCTTTAAGTACATCCTCACGGAGGCGCCATCTTGGTTCTGACGTGCTCGTCCCTCGATTGCCAGACGCGTAACATTCACTCTTGGAAATTGCTGGCCGCCTGAAGTTACGGTTGGCGTGTAGCTGCTAGTACTTGGTCGGCGCACAAGGGGCCTGACGGGAGTGGTGGTAGGGTGAGCAAGAGAGGGCGAGGGGGGGCTGGGCGGGCGGCTGCGGCGAGAGAAGGAGGAGGGCATGTCAGACGGACAATGGGTGGCCGCCTTGCTTCGCGGCTGCGACGCGTCCAGAAAAAGCAATGTGGCCAACTACACTATACTACAAACTTCCGTAATTCTACTGTGCCCACGGCGTGTTTAGCAAGTCAATCAGCGCCTTCGCCTCCTCCTTGTAATCAAGCGGGAAGATGCGGGAGATTCCATAACGGATACGGATCTGGTCCTGCTGGTCGTCAGTATCGACTTCACGCACCAGCCAGCGTCGTGCTTACGTTATAACTGTCCTGTTTTGCACGACAAACAAAATTGTAAGTCTGGCAATTTGCCCTGTGCAGGATCGCATTGAATTTCGCAATGTCATTCTCCTGAACATATACTTTGGTTTTTCACATGATTCGCATGGAAGGCACATGTCATACCTTAATCTGAGCTAGCTCATCCGCTGTCATGCCGAATACTGCGACCCCTACATCGTTAAAACCCTGCAGCCAAGCCTGGCCTGACCAATCGGCTGCCGCAAGTGACATGATGTAACTAGTGACGTATCAGATAAAACATCATCATGGGGCATGGCCTGACAAACCGGTATTCGGGCTTCGGAAAACTTTGGTCACACTTTTCGCATCTCCAATTTCCGTTTATTTCCATGACTTTCTTGCTGCAGTTGGACGTAGGGCACGCAGGATACCAAATAGAGTCTGCCTTGATATGCATAATTGTTGCCTTGGCATTAAAGATGTCTGCCTTATCATTCATGCCAAGCTGCGACCTCTTCACATCCTGAAGCGACATTAGCTCTGATCGATTAAACCCGCCGGACATTGCCGCTCCAGAAGCTGACACGGAATGTGATGCGAACGACTTTCCAGGTTCCAATTTGTCATACCAAGCACGAAGCAGGAAACAGTCATCGTTATCTGGGTTGATGTACATCGCGCTAGAGCTGGACATAGAGAGCGACCGGCCTCCAAAGTCCCCGACTTTGACGCCTTTGAACGCGATAACTGGGTTATCTGGTGCATTGTATTGTTCCGCTTGTTTCCCCCATAAGGTGAGGCGCACGGAGTACCCGGACCTGTCAACCAGTGTCAACTCCCGTTTTTGTAGCTGAAAGACGTCATCAGTAATATAATTCATCCCAGCCTAATGTCGGACACACAGGCCTACTTTGACGTGTCATTATTTCTGAAACGTCAGTGAAATCCTTAACAATGCCGATGACATCTAAAGTGCCTGTGAGCGCAATTGAATAGATGGGGACATGAGCCGCACCGCAAGTCGAATCTTTCGGCAATTGCTCTAGATCTCTGAGAGGAACAAAGTTGAAACGCATAGTTGGGACATCAGATGCCTCCTGGCACTGCATATTGCAGGGTCAGAAAGAGTCACGGGAATAAGGGCGCATATTGTACCTCGTCGACTTCCGTATGTCGTTCAAAGCTAAGCTCATAATCATTCGCAATATTGGAAAACTTTTTCCTCGCTAGATTGACCCGTGCTTTAGAGATGAAGTACACTTTGCCTTCTTGGAACTTGTCGTAGAGCATTTCAACAGCATCGTTGAAACCAGTTGCTTTGATCTCCCCGGATTCGTCCATCAGGGTCACGTTGAATAGTTTGCCCTCACCACGCTGGTTAGACCAGTGCTTGACCTCGGACTTTGAAGTGACTCGTGCCTTGATGGTCCAATTGTTTTGATAAGGACTGAGTGCTTCAATGGGATAGATATTTGCGCGCGCACTACGCGCCGACAACTGGTTGCTTGACATTGATTGGTTTTGCTGCTGCTGCGGAACGGCAGGTCTATTTGCAGTTGCGGTCACGTTCGAAGTTGCCGCCACAACAGGAGCCGCTGTCGAATCTGGCTTGGAGGAAGTACCCTCTGACAACGATTTGGGGTCATTGATCTTGTCTTTTGGCATTCCTAAAACAGAAAGAGATAGCACAATAATCAATCTACGCGCCGTTAGTRGTGTACACGCATCGACAGACATCTGCGTACTGCTTATTCTGCACAGTATTGCAGCTCATTTTTGCTACTTGGATGACTGAATGCTTCTGTATCTGCTGCTCTTGGACAAATTGGTTGAGCTGAGTGGCCAACATGGCTTGCACGTAGTGGTCCCCGTCGGACAGAATTATACGGAATCTGGGCACGGCATTTGGAGCAGGGGGGCTGATTGGCTTTATGGAAAGGATCTGAAGAACATGATTTTCATTGAAGACGGGGTCCTCCTGAGCGGTCGCGTTGTGAATGCGCACGCAGCTGCCCGTGGTGAGTTGATACATGAGACTGATACGTGACATAACGCCGTGACGGGACGCGTTCTAGTGCCGATCGAACCCTAACAGACCCTAACAACCTCAATTTTTTCCAGACTCCGCACGTCAAAATTTTGCGAAGGCGATCCTGAATTACGCATAATATTATGTTGCACTAAAAGCTACTAAAAGATGAGACACATACATATATACTTAGATGCAAATTAATCAAGGCACGTAGCGAAATATTACAACAATAAAGCTCATGTCCTTGTCCTCAGTTAGGTTTTAAAATTGCGCGCTGCGTGTTATCGCGGCCCGCCTTGAGAAGTATTGACACTTCATTTCCCCCTGTGCCCCGGCTTGGCCCATTGAGACGTCGCATCATAGGACATTTGTACGACATCGATACGATGTACAGGCATGCTACCCGCAAGTGGAGATCTCTGAGTCTTTTGAGAGCATCCACGGCCGTGTTATACGGCTCGCGGAGTGCGGGCACCTGCAACGCAACATCCCGGATCGACCGCGGCATCGAAGCAAGATGCGACAGGTATTCGCGATGTTGTCCAGGCATATATCGCCGCATGCGCTCCATAAATCCACGATCAACCCGCTTGTCTGCATTAGGAGCCGGATAACGTTTCTGGCGGTGCTTGTGGTCAATGTCCAAGAAAATGTCGACGGCATGCATCACACTGCTCTGTCCAGCAGATGGTCCGTCGAGATCGACTTGATCCGATTCTGGTACACCTTCATACATCCACCGAGCCCCATCTTCCCCTCCGCTACCCACATACCATGGCCGAACAAACTGATAGAAGACCTCTGGGTCGCAATTCGTGCGTACATTTTGGATGATGTCGCTGATGTCATCAATTATCTTTGCAAGGCGAACGAGGTCCCTAGACAATTTTGATATCGTCGTCAAGTTGTCGACATTTGGTAAATCACGATATGCTTCGAAGATCCGTAGCATTTCAATACCCCGCAGCTCAGCCTTGGCGGACGAGACATAGAAGTATCTTTCGTCATCCGTACCAGAGAAAACGTTGAGGACGCGTATGTTATCAAGTGTCTCCATCGAGAGTGACTGACTCGGGTCAGCCGACACGCAATTCCAAAGAACGGTATCAGCAAATGTCAAGACTGGCGCAATACCAAGTCGCTTGGAAACTTGCACCAGCGGTACCGCAATTGCTTTCGGCACCGTCTTCGATGACTCATCCGATGCTAACGGCTGAGAATGAATATAGAAATGAAGTAGCCACGCGAGGACATAATGCGCTCGGCGTAACAAGTCAGGGTTTGTATACAGCGATGATACATCAAGCATGGGCCACTGTAAATGTTGTATCAGACGTACAGCATCTGGTTTCTTTTTTTACGGCACGTACGACAGCAATTTCATTCCTCCAATGATCCCCAAACGCGTGTTTCTTCAAATTTTGGGGATTCGTATCTACCCCTAGGCACATATTTTGGCATGCCTGGTCAAGTGCCGCTTCCCATAGATCATGCACGCCAGTTAAACGTGGCAGAGGACGTCGGGGGAAGAAGCCCGTGTGGGAGTCGACGTCAAAGTCGACGAGCGTACGTCGGTCCTGAATGGACCTTCGGTAGTTGTTGTGGACAGTCGATTTGAGCAGCGAGAGAGCGAGTCTGACAAACTGTCCAAAGAACAGCGGAGGAGAGGGGAGAAGGTTCACAAGGTCCATGACGGCGAAGGAATGAAAAGTGCGGTTGGTCGTTGTTCGTGGTCGTATTTATATGTTGATTAATGAGCTATTGACAGTAACTGCTCAAATTACCGTGATGCACTAAAACGGAGGTCCCTGATCTAGATCGCACGATCTCAGGCCGATCGCCCCGCCGGACTGTGCACCTTTAACAAGCTAAATCGATCACTTGCACATCTCCATCTGTCCAAGCTATCTTACCTGACAACGGTCGTTTGATGTGCATGACTCGAACATCGCCAGCGCGCGCTCGCATCTAACACTGTTACAACTGCTATATACTACCTATGCTGTGTCTACGGCCGAACACGCATCCGATTCCACTTGAGCCAAACAAAGTCGCCGCCCACATTGTCGACCGTTTCACACCTGCGCTGGGCAACCTCTACAACCTTTTCTCTGACTCCCGACTTTCCCTGGTGGATTTGTTCAAACTTTGTAACCAGTTCATCTAATGTAATCCCTGTTTTGCCTCCAGTAGACTCAGCCCCGCGTACTACAGTTCCAATATCTTCTTCCATTGGCAACGCATGCTTCATGGGATGTAAGGACGGGCCGGATTCTAGACGCCCTGGTGTGATCTTAGGTGCGGAGGCAAGAAACGGAGAATTAGAGTCAAAAAATCTAGAAACAATCTCATCCGTGACCTCTTCAATGGTACCTGGTGACCATTGTGGTCGGCCATGAATTTTCTCCAGCAGAACTGCTGTGACGCCAGCGATAAAGTCCGGACTAGCATCATTCTGTACGTCACGCGTCTAGTTAGCCCACCGTCGAMGAAACGATCCCCAAAAAGAACTTACGCAATAGGCCGTGGCAATTTTCAGTTCCATATTCAGTGCTTCTAAAAGGGTCAAGTCCCGCCCCTTCCGAATGGCTTTGAGTGCAACTTTCAAACTTGTGGGGCTGCGCAATTCTAACATGGTTAGTGTATTCTTTGCCCAGTTCCGGACAGATTCGTCATCATGATTCAGGAAAGAAGTGAGATCTTCTACGATCTTCTCCACTGTGTCGTGGCGAAACGCATAATCAAGCGCTTTTCGTCTGTTCCCGGTGAGTATAGATGGAGTAAGCCGCTCATTCGATTGATGTTCCAAAGAGAGTTCTTCAATTGCACGATCGATAACGGTCGGATGCGAGTGCTCGAGAGCCGCCAGGCGTTCAAGCAGTATCGGAATACGGCGCGCTGGTATATAATGAGTTGCAAAGCCGTGATCACTACCGAGAGAAGCATGAGCGATGGGACTCGGGAAAGTTTCCTTGCTACCCACAARACGGCTCTCCCACGCAGAACGTCGGATGTAAGACCCAGATATGTCCCGAGTTCCCCATCTAGTCTTGACAAGAAAAAGGTGCTGCCTACATCGGGACAATATCCGATTTTAGTTTCTGGCATAGCAAATTGGGTATTTTCGGTGGCAACTCTGAAGGGCGCATGTGCTGCCAGACCGGCACCGCCACCCACTGATACAATGAATAAGCACAGGCGCTGTCATAAGCTGTACACTCACTAGTATATCCGTCGAGTATTGCGACATATGGCTTCTGTAATGATGCAAGAATATAATCCAACTCATGTCTATACTATAAGCAGTGCTTGAAACGTGGTTTCAAACTTGACTTACTCGTGCTTAAAAAAGTCTGTTGCCTTATCCTTCGTCGCAGGCGTTGACACATGTTGTATGATGCCTATGAATCATCGTGAGTCACTAGCGCCACCCAGCGCAACAGCTATGCACTTGCTACATCACCGCCAGCGCAAAACGCTCTACCTACGCCGGTTCCGGCAATGGCGCCACAAAGGTCAGACGTAGACCATTCCTGAGGCAGCGGTCAACTAACAGGCGGGAGAGAATGAGCTGCAAAGAATATGACCTCTACTTTGTGCCTGAGCAAGTCAACCATTTCTTTATTCAGAGTATTGAGCTTGCTCGGACGATTGAGGGCATATGTCCGAAGAGCACCGTTTGATTCGAAAAGAACGGGAGGCTGGCCGGAGCGTCAGCATCCAGAATGGACGGTACAAAATGGGATACCTCGGCGGCAGAGGTGGACAGCATATGGCTAGCGATTGCTTGCGCCCTGTGTGAGGCACGGGCGGTGGTGTTAGTCATACACTTGAGGAGGATGGACATCGTCACTGTTGCAAATCAATGACGGCTCGGCTCACAAGTTCAACCGGAATCACCTGACCTGCACCTCCGCAACCCATCATGCTCCCGCCGCTGGGCGCCCGTATTGACTACGATGGCTACAACGGATCGATTCGATACGTTGGTCAGGTACTGAATTCACAGGGATTATGGCTGGGCGTTGAATGGGACGATCACACACGAGGAAAGCATAATGGTATCAAAGATGGCATACAATACTTCCAGTGCCTGTAGGCCCGGTCCCAGGATATCGCCTTGTACCCCATTTGTTTACGTCCCTTGCACAGGGTCCCAGGCGCTGGCTCATTCATTCGTCCATCGGCCAAAGTCTCCCTTGGAACACCCTTTYTACAAGCGCTATCATCCAAGTATATTGAATCCCTGCACGGATCCGGATCTCAGGAGATAGTTATTTTAGGATCTTCCAATGGTTCAATACAAGTGGAAGCTGTCGATTTGGATAAAGTCAGGCGGAAATTATCGGACCTGGGACGGTTGCAAGAAATCAGCTTAGACAATGTATCTTGTTCGGATCCTCCTGGCACTATTCTGAAAACATGCCCGCGTGAGTAAATTGCCCTCATCCAACGGTATTGAATTCAGCCCAAGAAGACATACGTGGACTGGACCTCTCTAATTCCCTGATCCCAAGTTGGGACGTAGTAGCAAAAATCGTTTCCGAGCTTCCCGCATTGGAGAGGTTAGCTCTGAAGTACGTACAGTCCGTCTCTTACGCAACAGGATGTTATGAATTCCCGCGTAGTCGGACTAGGCTGTCTTTACCAACCGAAATGGATCGAATGACCAGTGCCTTCCCTAATCTAGTCGAACTACAATTAAACCGTACTATGACGAGCTGGTCTACTATGGTGGCAATCACCTCCTTAATGCCGCGTCTCCAAGTTGTAGAAATGGGACATAACCAAATATCCCTTCTACGTGCTGTCGATAACCACGCTGGGATGTCTATCCAGACTGTGAATCTTGACGGCAACCTTTGTAACGATTGGGTACATTTGTACGAATGTCTTCGATTGTATCCAACGTAGGTGCTTCGTCTCCGTTCTTCACGGAGCTATTAATATTACGAAGGGTGCAGAGGCTCCTTCTGAGCTCCAATGGACTAGCGTCTATTCCCTTCCCTGACAAACCCACGCTACAGCTTGTTGGGATTAGTCACCTTGCATTGTCATTCAACCGCTTGCAGTTGTGGCACGACATTGATGCCCTCGCAGCATGGTGCCCTAATTTAGAGTCCCTGATGCTCGGAGGTAATCCACTCGCAGTTGGTACTTTTTTCCCGCTTCCAAGGGTATACACTGTCCCATTGATACGTTAGAATCGGAGAAGCTTCTTCGGCCCTTTACCATCGCCAAAATTCCATCATTRAAAACCCTGGACGGAACTACTGTGATGACGTTTTCATGACCAATCCAGCAGACAATACTGAACCTAATGCCAGATATCGCTCAAGGAGCGGGAAGATTGTGAGCTGTTCTATCTATCACATGTCTCTCAAGACACATCAAAAAAACGGGAAGAACTTGCCTATGAACATCCAAGGTGGCAGGAGCTCCTTTCAAGTAGGTGCACCAATCTGCGTCCTTCCGCGTCCTTATTCGCTAAGAGCACGGCCAAACGGAGGAAAAACGAAACACCAAAGCCACGCATGGTAGACTTAGAGACCACGTCATTAGTATGTCCAATTCTGGTGTAATCAAGGTCTTCTGATAAGTTCCGGTTAATTAGCGCTGAACATCTTCTTGGCAGCAACCATGGTCGACAAAAGCTTCCCCTTCGGAACTTCAGAATGTATACGACTGAGCGYAATACCTTCAATGACATTGCGGACGTTAAGAGCCAAGATATCCAGAGCCCTGAAGGGTCAGGGAAGAAGGGTACAAGTCATGCTATGGCAAAGGATGCAAGATGATATCCTCGCAGAACTTGACTCTTCAAGAGATGCACAAGATCTGTCATGGATTGGTTTAGAGGATGGGGCGTCTATCGTGTGCGTATTTCAAGATGAATAGGAACTTGCTTGAAAAACGAGATTCTACATGTATATACTAGCAATCCAAATTTAAATTAGCATGGGATACAAACCTTAGATTCAATGATTCTTTGCTGAGAATGGTGCGCCACGGGCCTATGCGTGTACCAGAATCGTTGTTTACTTGTGAAATCCAATTACGCATACGTTGACGCCAGCATGGAATACCCCAAGGTTATGTGTCTCACAGCCAGTTGACCCGGTGCCAAGTATTGATGAAAGACAAGTATCACGGTCCGCGTAATATGACAACACCAATGGAGGAAAGACCAAGAGACAAGGAATTAACCACCGAACGCCGTACGATTCCGCTAGTGCTCGCGCTTCGGACTCAAATCCGCTCAACGGGACCATCCACCCTCCCCATTCGCGTGTCTTGCACTTCTGTCTTCGTAACGCTCTTCCTTGTCTTCTCTTCTCTTMTCATCTCTTCGGCGATCAGAGTCATCCCTGCGACGATCATAATAATAATCAGGTACTCTGCGATCATCATAGCCTCCTCGCCGGTAATCATCGTACCCTGCAGGCCTTTTGTCTTCCTCCCTCCGCGGGGGTGGAGACCTGGGACGACGATCTTCATAGTCCGAACGGCGAGGAGGCGATCTTGAACGGTCCCGACGATAATTTCTGTCATCTCTGTTGTGGCGGTCGTCCCTCCCGTAACGATTGTCCCTATGGTGATCGTCACGCCGTTCATCACGACGATAATTATCTGGGCCGTTACGCTAACGCAGTCTTAGTTCAATGTCACAATAACACTAGAAATTGCTCACAGCATCATCGTATGCGACGCGAACAGGGCGACCSCGAAGTTCCTTGTTGTCTAAATCTTTGACTGCACGGTCCGCATCCTCCCGAGAGAGATACTCGAGAACTCTGATACAATCTTTCGGTTATTTGATTCAACCATAACGCATTCAAGGCCTTACCCTTGTCCGGGATAGTCCCGGTCGATATCCGCGAAGGAGACGCTGCCCGCATCTCTGCCGAAATCCTTCAAGTCCTATGTGGAGTGATGACAGATTAGGTTCGTCCTTCGTTCTCAGCACATGACCGGAGGATGGGGGGCCCGAGTTCCCAGATGACAGTAAGGAAAATAAACCACGTCCGATCCACCGACTAAGCGTCAATGCTTTGAAGATGCCAACCAATCCAACGGGAAGCGCAGGCAGTCTCGGAGATCACGCCATATACATGCCTCCAAGGGTCCGGGGAAAGCCAGGATTGGATGAAYGTCGTACCTGCCAGCTTGTGTCACGGGAGATGCCAGTAACAATTAAACGGATGCCGGGGGGCCTACGCGACCGGGGGGTACTATAAACAATTCACGACGATAAGTAAAAGAACGRTAGCCTGCTTTTCACTCTACCCATGATTTCTTTCGCCCTCATACACGTCACGGCGAGGACGGCTTTCTTTGGCAAACTCTACAACAATGCTGGAAGAAATTTTAGCTTGAAACGTTTCAGCAACTTGAAGCTGTGCTGACTTTGCACCCATGAATGCTTTTCCATTAAAGTTGTGCACAGCGTCTTCTGCATCCTAAACTGATATGTAGATCCGTCGAGACCACCTAGCACTTGGCCCTACCTTGGAATTTTCAAACTCTACGAAACCAAAACCTGAAAACAGGGTTTGGTGACAAAACAAGGGGAARACGCTAACGACGCACCGGTCATCACACGGCAGTCAACGATGCGCCCATAGCCTTCAAAAAATTTAATCACGTCTTCGGACCGTGTGTCGGCGGGAAGCCCTGGTGAAGGTGATAATTGATTTGTGATTGTGTTAGAAACAGAAAAATAAGCGCACTGCCTAGATAGAGGCGTCTGGACATGGTTGTTGGGAGTAAGATGGAGAAACTCAAGGGGTTGTCTGAGTTTGAAATTGTTGAACGTCCACAGCCTTTTGATCAGAGCACGGACCATGTCCAATTCGATGTCTCGAGGAAAAGCCCGTCATAATTTTAAGGTAAGAGTAATGCATGATATAATGTAGTGTCATCAATGCTGAGACCAATTTATTGTCTTAAGATCAATCCCTTCTTGTACCATCTCCCACAAGGGACTAGGTGTGGCTGTTAGTTTCACAGGGCCAGAAACCGCGACTTCTCTTACCTCATATCACGAAGCCGTTGGACAGTTCTGATTATGTGTTTCACAACGTAGTCTATCTCTGCTTCGGTGGTAAACCGACCAATTCCGAACCGAAGAGAGGAATGTGCCATGTCCTCCGCAGCACCTATRGTATGTCATCAGACAAGCGGAGATTAATGCGCAAACTGCGATCAGTCATACCTAAGGCACGCAGCACATATGATGGTTCCAGTGAAGCAGATGTACARGCACTGCCAGATGAAAGGGCAATGTCCTGAAGCACAGGTCAGGTTATCCCCGACAATGATGGGTTGTGCACAAATACCTTCAGTGCCATCAATAGACTTTCTCCTTCAACATAAGCAAAACTCAAATTGACACAACCTGGATATCCGTCGGGATCTCCATTGCGCACCACGTGTTCCACATGTGCGTTGATGCCGTTTATGAGGCGATCGGCAAGCTCTTTTATCCGGGCGTGATCTCTCTGTAAGATTTATCAGTATTTGTCAATTAGAACTGTGTGATTGAGAATGATCAGTACCCCTGCACACGCATCACTGCAGAGCTGACACGCTGGCGAACGAAACGCCAGTTTCCGTCACTCTACTCAACAAGATTGCGCACTAAAATTCGTCACATCAATGAACGGAACGAACACTAACCGTCATTTCTTTTTTTGCAATGCGCGCTGCTTCGCCCAATCCAACTGCCAAAGGGGGCGCCAGAGTGCCGCTTCGTAAACCACGCTCTTGCCCTCCTCCGCTCAGCAAAGGTTCTAACCTCACTCTTGGCCTTCTCCTCACGTACAGGGCTCCTACACCCTTTGGCCCATACAGCTTATGCCCTGATATACTCATGAGATCAACATTCATCTCGTTCACGTCTACCGGAATCTTCCCAACGGCTTGTGCAGCATCAGTGTGGAAGTAGATTCCACGATGTTTTCGTAATAACGCCCCGATCTCTTTGATTGGTTGAATTACGCCTATTTCATTGTTCACCGTCATGATCGATACGACTGAGGTGTCTGGCCGAATGGCAGCTTCGAGTTCTTCCATCGAAATGATGCCGTTTTCTTGCACAGGAAGATAAGTAATGTCGAATCCTTCCTCTCCAAGTTTGCGACATGAATCTAGGACGCATTTATGTTCCTATAATTGAACGAATTAGAAGGGTGCATAATGTTGAATAATGCAGCATACTGTTTGAGTAGTTATAATATGCCGCTTCTTGTCTTTGTGGAATCGAGCGACGCCCTTGATTGCCGTGTTATTGCTTTCAGTTGCTCCGGACGTGAATACTATATCTTTGGAATCGGCACCAATCAAATCAGCAATATGCTTAAAGCCTTTCAGTTAAAGAAGCAATCAGCTTTTTTGACACTACATGCCTTTCGAGCATCTTCAACAGCCTTCTCTGACTCCCAGCCATACGCATGAGTACGGCTGTGCGGGTTTCCATATTGGTCCGTCAAGTAGGGAAGCATGGCATCCAAAACTCGAGGGTCCACCGGGGTTGTTGCCTTTGGCAGGTGTTATGTAAATCAATATTTTTACCAGTCAAACTCATACCTGCATGTCCAGGTAAATGGGCCTAGTTGTCTCGCGCAGCGAACCCTCCCGTTTTGGCATCTCAACTTTAAATCCAAGCATATCTAGGTTCAAAAATAAACCCCGAGAGATGAGCGATTGAACAATGCGGTGCGAACCTGCCCGCGGAGCGAGATGTGTTTCGTCATGGTAGGACGACGGAACTTCCACAACATTTGCCCTGTCAGCGCTTGAGGGCTGAACAAAGAATCTACGAGCCACACCCGCCACTCTGGTTCCGCATTGACGAGAAACTGAACGGGACAGTCTTGGTAACATGACGGCCGCCAGTGAGAGTGCGAATGCCACCTCTGGCTAGCTGCCGGATGTGGGAACGCGGTCACGTGTGGAGGCTGAAAGTAAGCCACAGTGACTCGGACTACTACAGGTGACCAACTTACTTGGAGAAAGCTTGGCATTCGATACTGCCATTTGGTAGAAGGAGCTGTATATGCAACATCCGGAAACTGTGCTGATCCCCTTGTTAATTTTTCTAATATGCCCAATCCTACTAGCCCAACTGTAGGATAGCCTAAAGGTGATGGCATTTGCGGTCTGGAACATGTGAGATATAGTTAACATAGATACGAAGTCGCCATTGAGCCAGTTCAAGCAGAATGCTATTACTGTTGACTGGCCCAAGGAGATAGGTGACGTATGGCACCTTCGTTGCGCTGACAAGGCGGTACTAGATTAATGGTTGTTCGCAACGGGTGAAACCGCAAGTCTAAATGACCACTGAATTCTGGCTACCACATTATCTGAGGGAGCTAGAAACGAATACGGACCGCGTGCTGCAGCATGTGCATAGTGGTTCAAACTTCACGTCACTCCCGTATCGAGAAAAGAAAGTCCGAAGATTACGGGGCAAATAGTCGATTAGGGTTTACAAAAMCTACGGCACAACTTTATCAGAAACGATGCAAGACTGGACGCTGAGGATCCKGTGGTTGATCCGACTTTATGCAAGAATGCAGATGTCCTTTGTTTGATTGAATATGAATTGATGCAAAATAGCAATAAGGGCAATGTAATAGCAAGGAGAAATGTACTGCGGAGAGATGGCCGTAAATCACCAATCAACTACGTCAAAATGGCTTTGGTCTGCCGCCGCGCAACCCCGAGTCCGCCGCGGCTTCTGCTTGGATACGAATTAGTAGAGGGTGGCTGCTTTAGCGGATCTGTTTGTGCGCGGCGCAATTCTTCGTCTATTCTCCACATGCCTCTGACAAAGGATTCCCGATTGAGTGCACCTGCTTTCAAAAAGTCGCACTCGTTCCTGTTAGAGCAGGTCAGCCGYAATGGCACATTGAGAGAATGAAACAGTACCAGATCTCTCGCAACTTCTTCCTATCCAAACCCGAGCGTATCCATACACAGTGTATGATGCGGCCTTCCAAAGTTTCGTCATTATCTACTACCTGATCCACCAATTCTTCTTGCATCTCTTTCACCTTAGTCTCGGCAAGATGCGCTCCGCCAGCTGTAGTAAGATCTATAGAGAGTCCACGCCATCCGACCGCCCGACGACTTCGCCTGGCTTCATGCGGAGTTAACAGAGGGGGCATGTCTTTGCGCCACTTTTCGGCCTTCCGTCGTTGTATGACATTGGCGTTGAAAAGGTCCTCGTACCTCTTTCGCGCCTTGGGCGGAATAGGAGTTGGTCTTCTGACCTTCTGAATAGATGCCAACTGGATCGGAAGAGGGATGGCCTTGTTGTGGTTTGACTGGTAGGTTGCATATTTTACAGAAAAACCACTGTCAGAAGTCGCACTGCTGAGGATGGAACTTCGGTCGGAGGAATTCGATGGTGGTGGGGGCACACGTCGGGGAGCAATGCTGGATACGGCGTACGAATTGGTAAGCGTCGATCCCGAGGATGAAGCAGATAAGGTTGGTCGTACGATTGGTGACGTTGGCGTCGACCGCGCGAGCACCTTTGGCGGGGGCGGTCGCGGAACTGGTGGCTTCCTGATGGTCGTCCCTGTGGAAGACGAAGATGGACGCTGGGGTAACCTAGGTGGTTGAATCTTCCTGTGCGCCGTGGCTCGCTCCCAGTCAAGGTTGATTAATCTTTCTGTGGCAGGGCTGCCTACAAAAGTAGAAGGCACTTCTTCATAAGATTCATCCAGGCTGACAGAGTCGCTACCATAGCTTTTCACGGAAAAATCACGATCAGGTTCCTGTTCGACCGGGAAGGAGGCGATATGCTGCGAGGAAGTGGAAGTACTCGGATCCGTATCAGAAGAAAGAGATACAGAGTGAAATGACGATATTGAAGAAGCCGGGGCGTGCCCCGGGCGACGGCTGGACTCGGGCTTTGGCGGGTATGTGTGACCCCCATCGACAGTCAAAGAATCTGTGCGGCCCGGTGGATATAGATACGACGCGGAAGATGAGTTCAGCGAGGATGAAGATGCGACTGATCTAAGAGAGTTGCGACCATGGAGTCCGGATGCATCTGCCAGAGGTTTAGAAACCAGATGCTTTGGCTTTGGTTTGACCCTTGGAGGGGATTCTAGATTGATAAGGGGTGCGGCAATGTGACGAGGAGACCTTGGTACCCCGATACGAGGGTGCTCTGACGCATGGCCGTTATGACGCCCGTTCTGTGTAGACCCGTCTTCCACAATCCAATCCCGCAAGTCTATGAGTGATGTTCTACGGCCAAGGTTGGGGGGCGAGGGAGAAGGCGAGGGTTTGGATGGCTGCCTCGAGACATTTGCCGGCGCAAACTGGACAACCGGGGGGAGAGCGCTGGCTGTTGTGGGTGAAATTGGAGCCTCGAGTAAGCTCTCGCTGACGTCTTGGGAATGGTTCGCTGGCAAGAATACTGCGGACGACGACGAACTGGCGAGAGACTCAAACGCGGCGATTTTAGCTTGCACTGTCGCGGAGGACATCAAGGCGGCTGAGAAAGGCGGGCTGGCGGCTCTGTTCTGTACCACCATGTCTGGCTCGACAACCGATCTCTACGCAGTCGCTGGTATGCGACGCCACCGGCGGCCTTTCTGTCGCTAATCGTACTCTACAGACTTTTGTCTCATCCCGATGGGCACGGGCGAACCCTCGGTAAGAACTCGTTCTGGTGCCATCAAATGTTATATTCACTTCACCAAGGTTGCCCTATAYATTGGGGAATGCCAGCGCGTCCTTCAGAAAACCGGCCTGGTCTTTAAAGTGCGTTCTTTCACTCGCGCGGGATTATTCTGACCAGCAGGCAGATGCAGTAAGCACCAATGTATCGCTGCCCTGCTTGTGCCCACTCTTTGCACCTCAGCGGTTACGGGACCAACATAGGTGAATGGCACTCCTCAGGGTGGGATGAGGAATTCTGATCCACGAACCGTGCAGAAGGTCCGTGGTCGAAAGTGATGGAAGCGATCCATGACTGTCATGCTGCGGTGCATGCCATGGGCGCCCCACGGATTGCCACAGACGTGCGGGTTGGAACGCGTGTCGACCGTGAAATTCTGCCGGGCGAAGGGAACGCGGGCAAGGTGAAGAGAGTCGAGGAGATTCTGGCAGCATAGACACATTCACACGCATACAATGTCTTTACCTACCATTAGTATCGCCGTCGTATATGACAGCGAGAAAGGTCCGTAGCATAGCCGTGTCGAAACCCATTTCTGTCTCATGTCCAGCTAGACATCATCGCCGACTTCCTGTCCAACTTCAAGTTCACCGACAAGGACATCGAGGGCACCTTTGCCAACATCCATCTAGCCGACGATGACGACCTGGCCAATGCCGAACGCTCCCCTCTGAAGTACTTGGCTCAACTGGTACGCGTCGAGCACCATGTTTTACGCGTCGTTGACAATTGGCTAGCAAAGGATCGCGAATCGCGAACAGCAGATGCTCGTGGTAGAATTGGAGGACATCAAAGCTGTACGTGCCGTTTTGTTTGTATCCTCACTGCTTAAGCTAGCCGGAATGCATAGCATCAGAACGACGCGTCCGACCTGGTTGCACGCATCCAGAGCAACGCCCGTCGATATGTGAATCTATTCTGCGAGGTCATCGACAAACTTATGCCACAGCCAACGAGAGATATAAGCGAGCATGACGAAGTCATCGACGTGATATTGCACCAGCGCCGCGAGAGGAATCAGCAGATAGACGGTGTGCAGGATGGGTTTCCAGACCACCTTTTGCGTCGCTAGTACGCTTCTTTTTTTCACCACTACCTGTTTTGAAGCCTCTGCAGCAATCTCTACTTCCAGCCTCTGAAGGAAGACGCTCCGATGGCGGTGAGGGACGTCAAGGGCAGCCATCTAGGCAATCTAATAACAGTCAGAGGCATTGTAACTCGTGTTTCGGAGGTCAAGCCACTCTTACAAGTCAATGCCTATACATGCGATGTTTGCGGTTCCGAAACTTTCCAAGATATATCCAACAAAACTTTCATGCCCATTCTTGACTGCGAGAACGTAGACGAGTGTAGGAAGAATGGAATTCGTGGTACCCTTCATATGCAAACAAGAGCCTGCCGCTTTAGCCCTTTTCAGGAAGTAAAAATACAAGAAATGGTGACTCGGCATCTCAAGGAGAAGAATATGTGCTGACTCGTTGAGACAGACAGACCAGGTCCCTGTGGGACATATACCGCGCTCCATGACCGTTCATGTCAATGGCGCTTTGACTCGTACGCTGAGTCCTGGAGATATAGTAAACTTGGCTGGAATATTCTTGCCTATTCCGTACACAGGTTATCAAGCAATACGTGCCGGGCTTCTCACAGACACATACCTGGAGCTACATTACGTCCTGCAGTTGAAGAAACAATACAGCGAAATGCAGCTGACGCCCGAAATCAGTGCTTATATCGCAGCACTCAGATCCGATCCTTCTTTGTACAATAGACTCGCTCACAGCATAGCGCCTGARATTTATGGTCATCTCGATATCAAGAAGGCGCTTTTACTGCTGCTCGTTGGCGGTGTGACCAAAATTACTGGAGACGGGATGAAAATCAGAGGAGATATCAACATATGTTTGATGGGAGATCCTGGTGTTGCAAAATCTCAGCTTCTCAAGTATATTTCCAAGGTTGCACCACGAGGCGTTTACACTACGGGCAAAGGATCGTCTGGCGTAGGTCTAACAGCGGCTGTCATGCGTGATCCCGTTACGGATGAGATGGTCCTAGGTTCGTCTCCCTTATTCTGCCGTGCATCATTGAATTAAAGATCATCTTCAAGAGGGTGGCGCGTTGGTCTTGGCGGACAACGGCATTTGTTGCATCGACGAATTTGACAAGATGGATGAATCCGACAGAACAGCCATTCATGAAGTCATGGAACAGCAGACAATATCGATATCAAAAGCAGGCATCTCGACAACGTTAAATGCTCGTACTTCAGTCCTAGCTGCTGCCAATCCTTTATACGGCCGCTATAATCCCAAAGTATCCCCAGTCGAGAATATCAACTTGCCCGCTGCCTTGCTATCTCGATTTGATCTTATGTTCTTGATTCTTGACAAGGCTTCCAGAGAGGACGATGAGAGGCTGGCAAGACAYGTCACATATGTCCATATGAACAGTAGACATCCACAAACCGATGTCGAACTTGTCGAACCGAATATTCTCAGGTTAGTTGGAAGCTCTTTGCTTTGCCACTCTTGCTCACTTGCGATCTCCCGCAGACATTATATTGCAGAGGCACGTCGGATACGACCCACGGTACCTCAGCATGTGTCCAGCTACATCGTAGACTCATACGTCCGATTGCGGAAAATCTCCAAGGGTGAAGCTGAGCAAAACAAGTCTCATACATATACCTCTGCACGTACTCTTCTTGGCGTGCTCCGCCTGGCTCAGGCTCTCGCACGGCTCCGGCAGTCCGGAGCGGTGGAAACACCCGACGTCGACGAGGCATTACGTCTTATGGAATGTAGCAAAGAAAGCTTGCTAGATGATAGCGATAAAGATGTGGAGACTGACAGGTCCCCCGTCAGCCGGATTTTCAGGCTTATCAAACAGATGGCCCATTCGGGTCAGGGACCAAGGAGACCCAAAGCTATCGGCAGAGGACGCGACATGGACGTGGATTCAGATTCCGAGGACGAAGTTAACCAACTCTCCATTGTCGATATCCGGAGGAAGGTGCTTTCGGCGGGCTTCACTGAAGTCCAACTAACCGAGACGATTGCCCAAGTGAGCAAGATAATCACCGACCGGTCATTGTTACTGACATTGTAATTTCTTCTTCACAGTACGAGACCCTAGGACTCTGGGTTCGGACTGCGGGCGGTGCAAAGTTACTTTTCATCCAAAATGACGAGATGTAGAGCGTCCTTACTTGTCATAAAGTACTATATAGGTATCTAGTTGTACGAAAACGAATGTGTTGTACAAACCCGTCAATATTAATGAAAATGATATATATCCATAGTAATTATTCGCGCGTGGCATGCACCCAACTACCTCCACTTCCGCTCGGACTAGCTGCCCCACTAACGCGGCCTTCGGCCCCTCTTGCAACCTCCTCTTGTTCTTCTTGACGTTCTTCCTCATCCGGTTCGTCCCGGTAGACACGCGACGACGCGAGCCCCGCCGCAGAGGAAGGGTCGTCGTCATCAAGGAAACCGGAATGGAAACCAAGTCCAACAGGAGGAGACTGTTCACGAGAATGACCAGCACGCAGGCCAGTATGCTCATCMGCATCTTCATCGTCTGAAACCTCGCCAAACGCATCATACAACTGCTTCGTTCTTGCAGTTCTAGTACCGTCCCGCAATCGAGATCCTGACTGGCCACCTCTAAGTGTGCCCATGTTTACTTCTTCAGTTTCTGCGAGACTGGTGTAAGCTGCTCTCCGGGCSAGATGTCGTCTCCAGAAGAATACTCCTGCACCAATACCGAAAAGTAGAACCACGGTGATGGCGCCGAAAAACCATTTCTGGCTAGATATAAGTTTCGACATATCGGAAAACCAGCCCTCATCTAGAGCTTCAATCCCAGTGGGCTTTGCGGTGGCCGTTGCGCTGCCAGACACCGAAGAGAACGCGGGCTTTTGGTTGTCACCTTCCGCTATTCCATGATCGTCGGGGAGGTGAGAAGTAGGCCGTGGATGCGATTTCGTTGCAGTGGTAGAAGCGATGGGGTTTGGTGGGCTATCTTTTGGTGGGAAAATATTTGGCGTGTTGAGAATCTCGAATTTAGTTGTTTTTGCTGGATCAATCGCAGAGCCCCATAGCACCATATTCCAGCCAAGGAACGTTCCATTGTGTCCGTTTTCTGAGTCAGATACCCGTATGGTCCAGCCGCCGACAGGATCCTCGCCCCTAATAGCTTCTTCAATCCTTGCAACCACATCAAGAAGCAGGGTCTTACCAGTGCTTGACAGTCATGAAAGTCCAACCCGCAAACCCTTCATCGGAATTGTCGCCGGAACGAGCACCAGCCAAAATGCTTTTGATTCCATTAGGGCTTATTATTTCAACCTTAACGTCCCCTCGTCTCGCGTGATCAATCCATACTTTGACGTTAATATGCTCGAGATTTTCGAAATTGTCCTTGTTAAGCATTTCCTTTGTGACGGTTATTGTGCTCGCTATGCCGCCCTTGGCGATGAACTCCCCTCCAAAGTACTCGTTCTCAGTCATCCTTCCGTCTTTTAGCCGAACTGTCTCTGTTGGCATCCATGTTTGTGGCTTAACAAGATTCCACGTCTTAGCCGCCATGACATATCTGTATGCATCTAAAGCACCATAACCGTACTTGTAGCTGTACAAGCGCCCAGTTGCTGTGCGTTCCCAGTCAGGGTCGTCTGGGTTAACGATACGTGCAGTCTCAAGACAAAGATATTGTATGTCACGCCAAGTTAAATCTGGCCTGTGCTTCTATTAGGAATAGTGTAATAACTTTAAGAAGAGACTAACCGAACTTGCAAAGCAAGTGCRAAGACGCCAACAGCATTAGGTGCAGCGGCGGAAGTACCTCCATGAGAACTGGCGCATTTATTGGTTCCTCTATCCGAAGTGACCTATATAACCAGTGAGGAAGATGGATCCTCTGAGATAGCAGAACACGAACGATATGCTGTCCGCTGCCAGAACTGTATGCAACAATCATGTTGGCAGCACAAGCTTCCGAATAGTAAGGATGTAGGCCCTTGTAATCGATGGCTGAGACAGTGACAGAGTATATACTGTTTGTGTACCCGTCAAAGTTGCATTGGTCGTAGAATCCACCGCCGTTCCCACTTGCAAAGACGAAGACGGAGCCTTTGCCACCCCGGCCATTGTTGATGCCATTTAATACAGCTTTGCTGACGATATAGTTGGGCCCGTCCATGGACTTACCATTATCAGGGGGGCCCCAACTACAGCTATAGAGCGATACGTTCTGGAATCCGAAATTCAGCGCCGCTGCCTCGTCAACATCCGATATTGGACCAGACAGGATGCGAACGCCAGCAACTTTAGATTCGTATGCGATTCCAATACCACATGCATCATTCTTAACGGCGGCAACTTGGCCAGCACAACGAGTGCCATGACGGTCCTCGTCCAATTTCGGGGTGGGCAGGTTTTCGTGGTCATTGAAGTCGTGAGAATTGTCAGCATCCTAAAGAGTGAAAAAGAAATATTAATGTGTCCTGTTGGAAGATGACAAATACCCACAAAATTAGCCTTGATATCCTCGCTGTTGTAGTCTAGCCCATCATCCACAAAAGATGATATAACGCCTTTTCCGGTATATCCCATAGCCCATAACCCAGTTACGTTCATCATATGTTCTGGATATTCATCATTAATAAGATGCCATTGCCGAGGGAACAAGGGATCCCGTATCCCCAGGCGCGCGGCAATAGCTCTCTCGGAAGCTACGTCTGGTGGACTTATTGGTGGAGGGGCACGCTTGTCACGGCGCCTAAGCGTCTGTTTTGAAAAATATTGGATGGACGAGACGATACGTCGTGCGTTATGGACCTCTGATCGTTTGGCCAGAGATGAGTCTCCTTGATTTGCGACGGCGCGGAGGTGTTCGTATGCACGTAAAACGTGATCACCTTGCTCTTCACTGCGTATTTGATGCGGCGGCTTCAGCGCTCTGACGAGCCAGAGATCTTTTAATTCTCCGACCTGCTCAACGACTTGTACGCCGAGTGCCTGGGCAATAACATCCAGCGAAGCACCAGGCATGGCGCTCCGATCGTGCTCAAGCGCATAGTAGTAGTGAGTGTCGTATGAGCGTTTTGCGGGCGTGGCCAGCACGATGGCCCTATGGACTAGCAAAGCTAGCAAGACGGAGAGAGGGAGGAGCATAACTACGGGCACAGCCACCCTTTCAAATCCATGAAATTTAAAAATAATGTTCATGAAAATAAATATATAAATTAACCCGATCTTCCACCATGAAGGAGCACAAGGTGTGTCCTCCATTGTTCACGCTATCCCTGATCACCATATCGTTTATAGTTCTGGGCAACTCAGCCAGTGCCTCAGTGGGGTGACTCCAGCTTCCGCAACTGCTATTCGTGCTTCTTGCTTATCTACTTTCCAGGTGACACCGCCCAAACAGGCGAAGACGGTTATATTGAACCTTCGAAAACCTCAGACGAGATTAGGCAGGAGCCTTACTCTTTACCCAAGGAGTTTGAATGGTCAATTATTGACATCGACGACTCCAAACAGGTGACTTATCTCGTCCATACAACCAAATTCTTCTTTCACGGTTTACTTAGAACAAGGAACTGTACGATCTGCTATCTGCCAACTACGTGGAGGACGATGAGGCCGCGTTCCGCTTCAACTATAGCTCTGATTTTTTGAAATGGTACACTGACATTCCTTACGATGGGCATTTATACTGATCTTGCACAGGGCACTGAAGCCCCCAGGATACCACAAGGACTGGCATATCGGGGTCCGTGTGGCCTCGAACAAGAAGCTCGTTGCATTTATATCTGGTATTCCTATAACGCTACGTGTACGTGCAAGGTAAGCAAGTCATGACCGCCGCAGTATTACGTCACTAAAGCTACATAGCACCATATCAGCGACAGAAATCAACTATCTTTGCGTGCACAAAAAGTTACGCTCGAAACGATTAGCTCCCGTCCTCATTAAAGAGGTCACGCGACAGGTGCATCTTAAAGGCATCTTTCAAGCCATCTATACTGCTGGCATCATAATACCCACTCCCGTCTCTGTCTGCCGGTAAGTTACCATTAAAACTGCAGAATTTGTCAATCCATGACACTACTTGTAGCTATTACCATCGATCCCTTAATGTACACAAATTAGTTGACACCAAGTTCTGTTACGTTCCTCGAAACATGACGCTTGCGCGAATGATTAGGATCAACCACCTTACCTCGACAACCACTATTCCAGGCTTACGCGAAGCAGAGGATCGTGATATACCACAGCTAGCTGCATTGTTCACGAAGTTTATGGAGCGCTACTCCATGGTTCCTATTTTCAGTGAACAAGAATTACAACACCAGCTTCTTAGCGGGAGGGGTACAGGTAAGATAGGCGACGGCGGAGCTGGCAGGAGGCAAGGTCAGGTTACATGGACTTATGTGGTAGAGGTAAGTCGAATGGCAACGCAGGATACCACTAAGCCAAAGTGTTACGCTTCAAGGATCCGGAATCACATCGCATCACGGACTTCTTCTCATTCTACTCATTGCCATCCACGGTGATTAACAACACGAAGTACCCCATACTCGAGGCAGCATACCTGTATTATTACGGCACGGAAACTGCATTCGCCTCCCAGGACGAGGAAAAGCTTTTGCGCAAGCGTCTTATGTCGCTGATTGGTGATGCCTTGATAGTGGCAACGGCAGCCAACTTTGACGTTTTCAACGCACTGACACTGATGGACAATGTGCCTATTCTGAAGGACCTAAAGGTAAATTTCAGTGGTCTTTCATAATTCTCTAGGGTTCTTACCTTTTTGGCAGTTCGCTGAAGGAGATGGCTTCCTTAACTTCTATTTGTACAATTGGAGGACTCCCGCTTTAGCAGGCATGGCACCAGTAGATGACGTGCCTGCAGGAAAGGGCATAGGAGTTGTGATGTTGTGATAGAATACTTTTTGTGTCAGTGTTGGAGAAATATATTGCTACACTTGTATATAGTACAAGGTCTAACTGAGACTAGTCACTGTCGATCATAATAATTTCATCATCATCCACACCCCAGTCTGGACTTGGACTTCGTTCCTTTTGCTTGGACTTGGAATTTCCCCGAGGTGACAGAGATTGCGCTGACTTTCCGACTCCTTGGCTCACCTGTTTCGTACCAGCTGATGATCCGGAACTGAGTGTCTGCCCTGACGTGCCCCAGTTGTGACTCTTTGAGCGATCTTCAGCTTGATCTATCGTTGAGCTGGTTGCGTTTGATGCTTGAGATACCGCACGATCATTGAGGGAACGACCGGCGCCACCAAAAGTTGTCTGATTACAGATGACATCAATGAAGGAGATAACAGGATTTGACAGGCATACCGGAGGGCTTCCATTCGGATCGGGAGACGGCTTATGAGGTGGGGTGTACGGAACAACGTTGAATCCAAAGAAAAGTTGACCAGGTGGGAGATTCAAGGCGGCAGGCACTTTCACATCCTTGTCGTATGCACTGTTCGAGACAATCTTATGCTGGCTTTTGCGGAAGTCAATAAAGCGAAGAGCCTAAGAAGAGATGCCTCACTCTGATTTGATGATCTTACTTCCATCGGGTACGTGTTCTGCAGGCCGATAACTGATACCTCTGCCCTTCGTTTTTCTGCCAGATAGTGTTTCTCCCTTTCCTTTAAAGCTCTCCCATTGATCTCCATCTTTACTCATTGTCGTCTGTCCAGTACTCAATCCGGCAAAGCCGCCACCAAGAGAAGACCCGGGTCTAGAAGAGCCAGGTGATGATGAATTAAGATCAATTTTGAGCTTGGAAGCCATCGTCGCCGGAGGTGGCGCTTTCGGACGCTCGGGTTCGACGTATCCAAGGGGAGCTGCAAAATCAACCTCTAGATCCGTGTCGAGGACGCAGATACCAGAATTTCCGGGCCGCGTTTCCATGACCAAAAGTCCAAACACTATTGAATTATAACGGATTTCTATGATGTCACCCTGTGTTAAGGACGAGAAATTACGAAGAGCCTGTTCGAGGCTAGCACCGCTTAGTAACAGCACCAGCAAGGCATATAGATAACACATACACTGCTTTCGGGTCTGAGACCTCTAGGAAATGAACTGATTGCGCCTGTAACTTAACCAGGTTTCCCTTTGGCAATTCGGTCCCCGTGATTCGAATTGGATCACCTTCATTGAGACGAAGAGTCTTCATCATCCAATACGGCAGATGAACGCAACCCTCYTCAGCGATGAACTCCAGAACACCGGCATGCGTTGAGGCGGCAGAATTACTAGGATTGCGCAATTGGAACATCCAAGGTGACTCGAGGTCTAGATTTGTCAGACTTGCCAATGCAGAAGGTGGCATGATAACTAGGGCGATCGAGATTCAGCTAGATATTACAACACAGACTACTTGTGGCACCTACTCTTGCCGCCGTAAAATACATTCTCTCTTTCGTTTCCTGGAAGCATTGCCATGCTATATGCCCTCAGATATTCGTCATACGTCCTTGGAGATGGTCGGCCCACAAAGCCTCCAGGAAACGCGGCTCTACCAACTTAGTCAGACAGAGTCAGGAGAGTAGTGTTTAGCTAGTACCCAGCAAACTGAGCCAGCAAGCCGCCTGGACCATTTGGATTGTTGAACTGGACAGATTGTCAGGCGGTCATGCAGCTCGCTAGCGAAAGGCTTACGAAGTCCATGAGCGTGTAGTAGTAGTACGAAGCTTGTCACTCTGTGTGACGATCTCAGAGACGCGTCCATACTGATAAAATGGCCTCAGCCGCTGTTCCCACCGCCTCCAACTCGAATGCCGCCTTCAAGGACAAGGTTTGACTTCTTTTTGCTGCATGGGTCTCACACTCAACTGATATCTGGCTTTAGAACAAGCCGATGGAGTTGCGGCTTTCTAATATGGTTGCTGCCAAGGGTAATGCGCTCTGATCTATTGCTCGCCTCAACAATTGCCTGACTCGGGCCTAGCTATCAGTGATGCTGTACGGACGTCTTTGGGTCCGAAAGGCATGGATAAGATGGTACTTACGCTCCAATCGTCTACTCTCTTTTCTCATCACGCGCCATCAGATTCAAACAGCGAAAGGCGAAGTTATAGTGACGAACGACGGTGCGACCATTCTCAAAAGCATACAGGCGATTCATCCTGCTGCCAAGATGGCAAGTAAATGTGTATCATAATGTTACTCAATCTCAACTCCTCATAGCTCGTCGACCTTTCCGCTGCACAAGATGTAGAAGCTGGTGATGGCACCACTTCGGTTGTCGTACTGGCAGGTAGCTTGCTTGGTGCAGCAGAGAAAATGCTTCAAAAAGGCATCCATCCTACGACCATTGCCGAGTCATTCCTCAAGGCATCCACAAAAGCTGTCGAATATCTTACAGACTTGTCGATGCCGTTGGATCTTAACGACAGAGCTAGCCTCCTACGCGCCGCAAGCACGTCTCTCAACTCCAAAGTGCTATTGCCCATTCAAAAAAAAAGTCATTTAGCTGATTCTCCTTGTAGATTGTGTCCCAATATTCTTCCATCCTTGCCCCGATCGCTGTTGATGCTGTCACGCGGCTTATTACCCCTACTTCAACTAACGTGGATCTCAATGACATACGCATCGTGAAACGAGTAGGAGGAACAATCGAAGATACGCAACTCGTCGATGGAGTCGTTCTCAACCAGAATGTCGTCACGTCGGCTGGTGGGCCCACCCGTATGGAAAAAGCTAAAATTGCTATTATTCAATTCCAACTTAGTGCTCCAAAACCCGATGTGCGTTATACTGTCTACCCAAGTTTATTTTCGCTTTCCTAATTAAGGATTAAAGATGGACAATACAGTCGTCATTAACGATTACCGACAAATGGACAAAGTCATCAAGGAGGGGAGACAATATCTGCTTAACATATGCAAAAAGATCAAAAAAGCAAACTGCAATGTCTTACTCATTCAGAAATCAATTCTCCGTGACGCTGTAGACGACACTTCCCTCAACTTTTTAAAGCGTCTGAACATACTTGTCGCCAAGGACATAGAACGTGACGAGATAGATTTCCTTTCAAAAAGTCTTGGCTGCAAGCCTATCGCCGACATCGAAGCCTTCACAGAGGACAAGCTAGGATATGCTGATCTAGTTGAGGAAAACTCTGAGTCGGATGTCAAGGTCGTGCGCATTACTGGCATAAAAAACCGCGGAAAGACGGTCAGCGTGTTGGTCATGGGCGGTAATAATCTAGTTGTAGACGAGAGCGAACGCAGTCTGCACGACGCACTGTGTGTCGTCCGCTGCCTTGTCAAAAAGCGGTAAGTCCCAATAATGAGTTGTTTTGTGCCAATGGTATTAATTGTTAGAGCATTGATATGTGGTGGTGGAGCACCTGAAATACACACATCTCGCCAACTGTCTCAATATGCGCAATCGCTAAAAGGGATGGAGGCGTACTGCTTCCAGGCTTATGCAGACGCATTGGAAATCATTCCGAATACCCTTGCAGAAAATGCAGGGCTAAATGCGATTTCCATTGTCACGGAACTTCGTAATCGCCATGCACGAGGAGAGCGTAACGCTGGCATCAACGTCCGAACTGTATGTAATATCCGCGACTATGAGTCTTACCCAAATGAACATTGTCTGCCCAGGGCCTTATCTCAAATATCCAGGAAGAGGAAGTAGTGCAACCCCTCTTAGTATCGACGAGTGCTATTGAGCTGTCAACGGAGACAGTTTGTTTGTTGCTGAAGATTGATGATTATGTCCAGGCGCGGTAATGAATTAGATGTATCGATAAATGAAACGAATTAATTGAAAGGCATAGCCTATATTGCGAGTTTGAATAATACATATTGAGTAAGTGCTTTCTATGATACGTGGGGATAAGCCAAATCTGTGCACAATGAGTTCAAAATTATGTTACTGCTTCAGCGGAAGGTTGTCAATATGTCTCGACACCAAATCGAACAACGTCCACAGCAATCCGTGGGTAGTGATACTACGTAATGCGCTAACGCCCAGACCACGATATATACGGGCAATACCTGCAAGCAAAGGTTTGGGAGCACTGGGATCAGGTCCTGACAACCATATCAAGTGAGCTTGGAAGAGGCCAGGGAACTGAAACGGACATACCTCTGATTAGTCGAACCAGCGTTTCCCAAGGGGTGCGATAACGTTCTCCTGCGAGGGCGCGCTGTTGAATTTTGGTTTTAACGCTGGAAGAACAAGCATCACGGTCAGCGGCACACAAGGCCAGGCCAAGTCATCACATACACGTCAAGCGGGTATATGAGGGCCCAAGATGTGACCTGAGGACATGAGTTTAAAAATCAACTTCAAGAGTACGGTGCAATACCCCAGATATCGAACCACAGACAAATGGCACCAATGATGCATGAATGGGTAGCCAGGAGGGAGTAGGACCTTGTTCACCGAAACGATTTCTCCCCAGGAGATGTCGCATCCCGTCGTACTCGAGAAAGTATAATGCAGTGCCAGAGGTATCACGTACTGAGACGGGGAAAGATTAATAAAGGCAGAGAATATGATATGTTCTTACTGAAATGCAAACGAAATCCCGTATAGAGCCCTGCGATGCCGTTGCTTCTGACAATATCCTTCACAGCTTCAATCGTCCCCGGAGGTTTTGTCAAGTTGACGTGCTTGCTGGCTGCTATGGTGTATTCCAACTGTCGGCGGACCTGGTGTGTTGGACGTCATCATTAATTCAATTTCTCTATCTTGCAGTTAATATTATCTACCTTAACAAGCTCAAAGGCTTGATTTACTTTCAAGTCAGCTAAGTCAGATGGGAACACGGGACACTCACGAGCACTCCCAAATGATATCAGAGCGCCAGACATTGCACCACCTAGGCCACCAGTAAGGGCGACATCGAGCATATTGTCCCGACATAAATAGTTGTGGTCCCAGCAGTACTCTTTGGTGCGGTTGTAGATTGTGAAGCTCGCAGCACCTTGCATCGCCTTTAATGGACAGCATTTAACCTTTGGAAAGAACGTAGACGCACGGACAAAGGATATAGTCATAAGGGGTATCCATAGCCCACGGTAAAAGCCAGTTATGCCTTCCTCCCGGTATACCATGGCTGCGAGCTTCGGGATAGTCACTGGTCCTTTGGTCGTTTGTAGCCGTGATTTTATCGAGTCTAGCTGCAGGTGTAGCTGAGGACACGGCGGGAACAGTGTTGCTTTTGCTTAGAAGGACTTACAGGGTACCCAGCAAAAGTGGAGACATAACTAGCGGTAAGTGCACACACAACTGCTTTGTTCCCTACGAAGGGCGTCTACGGGAGAGATGATGGTGATGAAAACAAGCGCGCACGTCGTAATAATTCGCTGATCTCGGCCACATCATACAGAGGCTGAGATGGTCTACGCCAATGTTAGCTACTAGCTGCGATGCCGGGAAGTCTTAATGCACCTTGTTCCATCCATAGAGCACGATTTTGGGCCGGCCCACAGTCCAGCTTCGTGCACGGGCACGACAGGGCAGAAGAGGTTTCGTGCTGTCCAGTAAAATCGGAGGGAGAATGAATGGCAAGTGGGGCGCCGGTGAATATCGGGCGCGTCGCGCGGCTTGTAACAATCTCAATCAATGCTCGGCTCTGCGTAAACCTTTACATGCAATAATACTGTTTGGTTTAAAATCCTCCCAAGCGCTTTCTACCCGCCTTCTTTTTGCCCAGCCCGCTCCGCCCCCCATAAGGGCCTGGTACTATCTGTGTACTTGCAAGAAAGTCCTGAGAATCGGCTACTGTTTGCGCTACGGTTCCGGCATCCTGAGAGAATGCCTCACGTCGTGTTCCTCCGGCCGCTAGCCCGGGTCTAGGCAGAGTAGGGATGCTTGACGCGGCGACAGTTGGCGGTCGGACAACCGAACTTGTTGCAATTTCGGCTTTCGCCACTAACGGGGTTGAACCATCCTCATGAAAGGATCCGGGATAAACGTAGGCTTTTGGATCGGCTCCTACCTCCCATTCCTTCAGCAGCATGCGGACTCCGGGTGCACCCATAACATTAGATTCTTTGGTCCCTTCATCATTCTCTCGCTCTAGAGGGTGAAGATATCCGAACAGTATCGGGGGGGCATCGCCATCGAGGGAAAGAGCTTCAGCCATGCTTTCTAAATTGTCATCTCCTTGTTTCGGACTAGTGACAGGGTGGCTTGAATAAATATTGCTGGCCAAAACTAGGTCAAGCGCCAGTTGTTCTCTTGCTCGGACTTCTCGTTGAACAGACCTGTACGGCCGATCACCTTCATTAAGTAAATCGAATTGGGCCAAATGATTCGTTAATTCTTGGATATTTTGAGTAGCCTCCGGGACGAAATGTCTAAGCGTTGGCGATATGTCGCAAGTCCAAGCTGATCCTTTTTCAAGCATCGTCGAGGACAAACGACCCTGGCTCAAAGCGCGATGTCCCCTGACTGAATTAATGACAGATTCCGACAAGAAATTAGCCTTGGAAATTGCTTGCGGTTCCTCTCCCGTGCGAAAAAGAATGTCGTGACTTGAATTTTAGTAGTTTCGCAAGCTTCGACGGATCCAAACGTGTACTTACGCAGTCAACACTTGCTCTTCGGCTTTGTCGGCCTTTTGCCAAAATAGTGGAGCTTGTTCGATGACTTCATACAGGCGTTCCGCTTCCTCGTCCTCCCGTTTCTCCTGCTGTTCCTCGTAGCCGAGGAATAGATCTAACATAGATCGGTAGGTAGGAGAGACGGACAGCCGATGAAGAAATTTGATACATACGCTCGTAAGCAGCAGAAAAGTCAACTTCCGTCCTGTCCCGAATGCCGAGCGCACCAATATCTTCTCGAAGGGTGTCCACTTTGCTATCCAACACTTTAATGTCTTCRAACCATTCTACCTGTGTGTCGGTCCAATCCCACGTTGGAACGGCTAAGTCGAAACAATTGATGCCTCCGCTCTCACACATCTGGAACACAGTACAGCTTGACTCTCTGCCGTGATATGGATGGCGGAAGAACAGTTGACTCAGATTGTTCTTGTAGTGACCCGTCGATAATGAAAGACTATATGGTGGGTTATGAACCGATAGAGGAAATGCATCCAATCGAGAAACATCGTAAATCGTTATTAAGCTATTTCTTCTGGAGGTGAGCAACGTGATTGGTCCTATGTTTTGTATTAATTTCTCTTTGGCAAAGAACCGAAGCGAATAAAACTAACTTCGCTCGAACTGGATTGTCTCAGTTCGGAGAGTTGAATCATAATTACGGTTGTGCTTAAATCCAAGAAGTGGCTTGTTTGGATAGCGTTTATCGATCCATAGTATTTGCTCCGTCGTACAAAATCTTATAATGCCATCTGACCCTTCATCTTCCACASAAGTGAATTTGTCGTTTGGAACTTCTAAAGAGAATAGAGTGAGAAATGAGTTGGCCTATATTTATGTCAGTATTAATCACATTTTATTATGTGTCCTCCGCTTACTCTGGAATCCAGTAGATGGGCTTCCGTCTCTGACATCAAGATGCATTCATATCGACTTGACCCCAAAGCGACGCGTCGCGAGTCTTGATATTTAACTGTTTGAGGCTTTCTTAGTTCATCATATATGGTATTCCTACGATCTGAGCAGAGTAGAGTGGAACATGAACGGTTTGCTTACAAGGCAATGCGTTCCTGACTGTAGGCCACCCGAAATACCGCGCCTTTATCATTAACGATGAACATATCGAGCTCAGAAGTCAGCTTGATATCTCGGATGGTACTTCCGCCAACGTCTGATGCAGATAGGGTAACAAGATCGTTCAATACGGGCTTCAAGTCGTCCAGCAGTTCTAATTTAAACAAAGTGGTATTGCCATGGGTCCGCACGGCGAGATACGGGTCCTGGCCGGAAGGATTGTTTCTATCTCGAGAATCACTATTACGCGAGGAAGCAATTTGTAATATAGGCGTCTGGAAGTTCTTAATAAAATTCACGGAAGGCCTGAAGATAAGTTGACCTTCTTGAGAACAAAGTATTGGAGACACGTCTGGCAGAAATACCTGAGAAAAMAAAATGAGACATAGAGGGAAACGACACTGACTAAGATCACTTTTGACTTCACCAACAGGAAATGCTATGTAGGCGTGCTTCCTATTATTTGCGTCGCTTGCAACGACGCTTCCTAGTAGGTTACCAGCGTATGGGTTGAACGCGCAAAGTTCGTCGTTACATTTGGACACCTCCGAAAGATGCTCTCTGAGAAGTTCAGCTGGGATGTCCACATCGGGATGATACGTTCTTATAAAGTTTGCCTATTCCAGAGTGAGAAATGTCAAGGTAAAGTTAGAATAAAATTGACCCCTTGCTCGGCATGTTGCTTGAGAGACAAGTGAGGCTGAACAAGCGGTGGGGGGCATGTCGGAGGAAATGCAACACGAGTCTTTCCAGCGTGTAGTCTGTATGGTTTTTCGTCTTGGCGAATGAGTTGATTTAAAGCCGTGATTTCAAGCCGTGATACCTTTGAACAGAGTTGTCCACCCAAAACGGTCATCTCTCTCTATCAGAGTCGCATATTTGGGACCGCCATAAGCCACGAGCGGATACGAATATGTTTCTGTAGCCTTTTGCTTTTTCTGAGCTAGACTTTCGGGGGTGTCTTTCTTGCCATTGCAGGGCCAAGAGTCCATTCCATTAGTCTGGGGAAAATTGTAGTGTAAACAAAGTCCGCCGACTGAACAACACTTGTCCAGTCCACTATGGTGCTCAGGCTCTGGGCACTGGTTGGTCACCCTTTGTCTTTACACCCTTTTTTCGCGCGTAGAATCAGCACAACCATCGCTGCGAGTGCGACAGCCACAGCCGTAAAACCTAAAGATGCTCCCGCACAACCAGACACTGAAGCCCCAAAGTGGACGCCGCATTCAACACGAACTGGTGTCATCGCGCGTAAAAGAGGAATGACTGCGCTATGGAACGACCAAGGTGTTCGAATTCCTGTGACAGTTTTGCAGGTAAAATGATGCGCTGCTTCGCCGTTATCCTGGCTGACATGTCATGCCTCTGTAGCTTGAGAATTGTCAAGTAACGGCGAACATCAGAACCGTCCGCAGAAATCACACAGAATATCACGCTGTCCAGGTTGCTGCGTCGAATAGGCCTCACAAGACATGTACACGCCAAATGTTGGGCCACTTCAGAAAAGCTGGCGTTCCGCCGAAGCGCATCGTTCGAGAGTTCCCCGTGAGTCCAGACGCTCACGTTCCTGTTGGCAAGTATCTACTGTTTCATGACGATATGTATTCTGAGAGGAAATAGGAACCACAATTTCCGCCATTCATTTTGTCCCAGGACAATACGTGGACGTGGTGGCCAATTCGTAAGGCAGTCGCACTCAATCTCATACCACGTTATTCATTTATCCATAGTATTGGTAAGGGATTTCAGGGCGGTATGAAGCGCTGGGGTTTCCACGGATTGGGAGCTAGTCACGGTGTCTCCGTTTCTCATCGTTCCTCCGGTTCAACCGGTCAACATCAGGTATACTCTTAAATATTAATCCTTTACGCATTTTCTAATGGACATATGAAGGACCCGGGAAGAATCTGGCCAGGTAAGAAAATGGCAGGTCGGACGGGAAACGAACGCATTACAGTTCAAAACCTTCCCGTTATCCGCATCGACTCGAGACTCGACTTGGTTTATGTCAAAGGCGCGATACCRGGGGTCGATGATGCCCACGTATTGATCCGCGATGCTAAAAAGAAGATGGTTTCACTTGGCCGAGCAAATCAAGTTAAGGGACTGTACGAAAAGGTGCTACCAAAGGGCGTAGACGACCTACCATTCCCAGTTGGAACCGCTGAACTGGCTAAGAAGCTCCCGGCCATCCTTGAAGCACCCGCATACCGAAAAAGTCCTTTCATTCCTCCGGAGTAAATGGTTCAGATCATTCTGCATGCATATAATATACTATGAAGTTACAACAAAGCTGGGTTAGTAACAGAGTCACGTGCATCTAATAGATGATAGATAATGCCTTTCAATTTCGACAATATCTAAAAAGATGCCGCAAACGAAGCAGAAGTTCAATTACGGCTAAGTTTAACTCCTTGAATCAACGTCTGTCTTCAAGGAATAGTCCAAGATCGAACGGTGGGACAGTCTGGACAACTCCGTTAATTTCATAGCATCAGAGAAGATATGACCTACTTCTGATTCATCATCACTCTTTCCCTGAGGTGCTGTTGCATATTTCGTGGGAGGTACTGGCGCTCCTGGTTGCGGGACGACACCCAATTCATGAGCATATGCCCATGCCGTGGTTACGTGTCTTGCGACCAATTCCAGCGTGGATATAACAGGCCTACCCAATGCATCTAAGATGTGATTGGTCACCGTTTGAACGTATCGATGTAGTTGAACACTTGCTTAAGATGGCTGAATCAATCTGTTCCGCCACGGCTTCTCTCCTTTGCTGGGACATATACTTGCTCGACGAGCTGGTTTCTGGCACTTTGTAAGCCAGTAGACCAGCGACATCCTTAAGTTCTTGATGATACCGTTCGTGGTCGCTAGGATTCGGAAGCATGTTCACCAGTGTGTATAGCTTTTGGGCTTTCGAGAGTAAAACCATGTCGTCGCGTACGACCTTTCCCGAGGACMGAACATCCTGCTGCTGCGATGGCTCCGGCACTCCCGTCGATAAGTTCTCCTTATTTCTATGCGGTGGCTTGTAGGGTAGAGGAACTGTCCTGCACATTTCAATGAAAGCCTGGATTCGAAGATTGATAGACAGGTGTGCAGGATCCACAGAGTGCGGGGCTACATAATCTTTCCTTGTCGTGCAAAACGTTCCCTGCTTGGAATTTTTGCCGACATAAGATTCCAACCCTTGGTGTGCAGCGGTTCTATCTTCGCCCCGTTGAGCCTTAGCAGAGGACAACAAAGCCGGGAAATGTTCGTTGAGCAGCTCAATAGCATCGTCAATACGTCCCGACAAGATGTATGCCTTTATCTCTGCAATGATGTTAGCTGCCTTTCTTGACGGAAAGGAATACCGATGCACCGTCACGCAAGTCTGCCTCCTGGAATGCTTTGCTGTGCACTGCTGTATCAACCACGGAGCTCAGGGGTAGTTCAACTTCATCACCATCAGCATTGAAATGCTTAACGGCAGTGTCTCTCAAGAATGCCTTGGCAGTATCCGTGTAGCAATGGTGCGATAGGTAGTCAAGGACCAGTGAACGCTTAAAGGCGGCTTAGAAAGTCCCCTCACGGCGACAAATGAGGCTTACCAATTGATAAGCTATGAGGATGGAGAAAGGGCTCGTTTGTGTTGTATCGGAGCCAGACATGTCAGTAAATTTGAAACACCGTCGATGATTCAAAGAGGAAATACAAAGTACAAGTTATACCCGTCCCTTAGCGAGCAGCTTGAATCATGCCATTACTGTCAGAGTTTAACTTGTATCGAAATCGTACATGCGAAGCGAATTATGAGCTACTATACTCTATAGCTTCAATAATCAACAAACCAAAACACTGGATATAATACAAGTCGACCTAATTGCACGCCTGAACTGGACATTATTGCTCTGTAGCCTTGACCAACGTTCGGCCTCGAGATGGATGATCCCTAATGCAATGGGTATCAATTAATAAACCGGTCTCCTCTGATAATAGACCGTCGTCAGTGAACGAACGACGGTGTCGATGACGCCGATAGACAAAAAATTGCGATAGTATTGTGAGATCGAACATCAGTGTACCACCGCTGCCCAAGAGATATCTGGTGCGATAAGTTAAGCGGGCACAAACTGATAAGAATGAATACGTACGGAATACTATCTCTAATGTACTCCGTTGATAGAGGAGGTGGGAGATGGAACCTAGGCGAGAATACGATGGATGCAACGTAGAAAACGTTGCCAAGAAATGCACACATGAAAAGAGACATAGATAAGCCCTCTACTGATTTCCTGGTGTACTGCGCGAGTTGTTAAGTTGGCTATTGAAATGTAAGAAACTCACGTTTTTCCATATCTGAGGTAAGCGACAAGTTAGATATAAAGTAGTGCACAGCCATGCAAATATTCGCCCTATTGATTTTGCATTTGACATCCCCGTAAGATGAAAATCTACACTTTCTAGTTTGTCCGGAAATATTACGTTGATTTCAGACGTGTGCTGCTGTGGTTGCGTATCCTGGTCGTGATGTTCGAGTATGGTTGGGGTTACATTAGCTATGGACGCTCCAAGCACTCGACCAACGCCTCTCATGGAGTTGGGTTTTGTGGGCGTACGTTTCCTGACTGTAGCGTAACCGCCAAGGCCAAACAACGCCCAGACGCCGAGAAAGACGAGACCAGCACCACCTCGGCCGGCTCTCGAATTCCTGCGACGTCCCGCAGGGGGACCTGATGGAACTTCGGTCATTGCTTCAGTTTGTCCTCGGATAGTAAGTTCCTCTTTCGAAGTAGACGCTGCAGCATTCGAATACGCTGCGGATGCCGTGACATGCGGAGCAATCAACGAATGTCGTCCAAGACTTCCCCCCCTGGCGTGATACCGTTCCGTACTCCACGACACGCGGTTCTGTCTGGTCGCATATCCATCTTCAGAGTAAAAGCTGTCCATTAATGAGGGCAGTTCTTGCTCAGCTTCCTCGTGTATTAGATCGTGTGACTGCTCTGTGTATCTCCGCTGTCGATGGGTGTGACGACGCGTATGGCCTTGTTCGTCATGCTGAGCGACTAGGGCGGCGKCGGCGGCAACATTGGCGGCAACAGCAGAGATTGCACGATACCGCGAGGGCGTTCTTTCAGTGCGAATAACCGGCTGTGGTACAGAGATGGCTTCATGATGCGGGTTGGATGATTTGACTCCACGGGCATAGTAGAAGTATTGAAAAAGCAGTGTGGTATCAACGAAAACAAAATAACAAGCGAGCCACGTCTTCCGGCATAAGTCTGAGCGGTAAAACACGTTCTAAAATATGAGAGCGTACCTGAAACGGAAGCTGCTGGAGGAGGATGCACCCGATCAGATTCGAAAGGTCGCCTGCRACGACATGAGGACGCATCACTAAAAAATGACGATGCATGCCCTACCCATGTACCAGTTGAGCAGAAATATCAAAGCCAACCCTTCACATGATTGTAGACGGAAGTTCTCATATATCTGACTACATGTGCCGTATGTTAGGGCGTGAACGATAAGGGTAGAGTGGAAGAGACTCACGGAAGTTGGGCCCCGAGCCAGCAGGCCGTCGATGCATAGCCGAAAGCTTGGCTAAGGGCAAGGGGCATGGAGGGCTAGCAAGGAACTGGGATGCGAGCTAAGGACAAGTTGAGGCTTATACACATTTGGGATCCTTGGATAAGGATGGTTCACGTGACCACCTGCCTACCTCGGTTCCTAAACGGCTATAGAAGACGGCTCGGTTGCCTGAGCAGTGACGTGCTTTTTAGACGGTGACAGAGCAAGCCGCAGGATCTCCGTCTCAATCTAGCCCGTTCCTTGAACTAGACATTTCAACTCTACCGCATGAAGCTATCTTGACAATCGATTGTAGCTGTTTACATTGTCCGGTCCGGATTTGCACACTATGTCCGCTCACAAACGCCCAGCTCCCGCAGCCCACCACGGGGCCAAGAAGACTCGGTTCCTCGAACCGGACGAGGACCCCGCCAACTTTGCAGAGCAGGTCGACTCTGCGCTCGAACAGTCCTCGCGACGCGGAAAGGTCAAAACAGAGGGATACGAATCCGATTCGAGCGATGATGGCGAGGGCGTTGTGTTAAGTCGCAAGGGAAAGGATGCTGCCGACGATGATGAGGACATGTTTGCTGCGGCAGAAAACCCAGAAAGACACGAAGCCCAGGCCGACGATTCCGGCAAGAAGAAAAAGGAGAAGTACCTCCGTCTGGGGGATATTCAAGGGCAGGAATTTGGTGGCGCTGTCGGGTCCGGGACGGATGACTCAGAAGAATCAGACGAACCAGAAGACGAGGATGACGCTGAACGCAGAAAGAAGGCCAGCATGGGTTTCGAGTTGTCGTCATTCAATATGCGCGAAGAGATGGAAGAGGGCAAGTTCACAGAGGACGGCAGCTATGTAAAAACATTCGATCCACACGGTATACATGATCGGTGGATGGAGGGCCTAAGCGAGCGTGAAATCAAGCTCGCAAAGAAGCGGAAACGGCAACATGAAAAAGAGCAGAGAGAGAGGATGGAAGCAGAGGAAAGGGAACTAAAAGAGAGTGGTGGCAAGGCTTCACTGGAAAAGCAGTTACTTGCCATGCTCAAGAAAGGGGAGACCGTACTCGAGGCACTACAGCGGCTAGGCGCCCAGGCTAGGCGCTCTGATAAAAACAGCACACAGTGAGTCTTCTCTCTCAGCCGTGCTACAATGCCTCACATGCTCGCCAGATCAAAGCATCGCACTGGATCCATGAGTGTCGCCAAGTCACCTTCTGACATTGAACAAATTACCCATCTCGCCTCCACTATTATGTCCCTCGGTGACACCGATATCTATTCAACGATGTATGAAGAACTCGTGCGCTCAGTTCGCTCCTCCAGCATCGTAGATAAATCATGGGAGCCACCCTCTGCCGATGTCAAATACGAATACAAGTGGGATATTCCAGAGGCAGCCGAGAATCAGCAAGTGTTTGGTCCCTTTAGCGAAGAGGAAATGAAAGCTTGGTTCAAAGCTTCATACTTTGGTTCCTTGGGAGAAAAGGTTAAAGTACGTCAGCTTGATGGCGACTGGGGAAGTTGGGACGACATCTTTCTGTGACGGACGATAGTTACTATCAATGTCCTTGTACGTCAAACTTTGCCACCTAATGACTGATATACTGGAATACAAAACTAATCTCTGGTACGCCAACCTCGGCTCTCAATAAGTCATCATGGTTATTTTGAAGTTCCTCATTAGTGAAGTGATTCCACCTGCGCGTTGCTCTCGTTCAACAGAACCATCAATGTCGTAAGGAAAGAAACAACGTACGTGCTGGCATCACCATACAAAAGCGCCTGCGCTTTGGTGATTTGCTTGCCGTCCTTACATCTCTTGCATTTGAATGTTTCGTGAGTCTCGCAAATAGTCGCCTCGTTGAACAAAAAAAGTTGCCGCAAAAGCTCGAGAGAAAAATGTCTTTCGGTATCTTCTTTCTCATCTACCACTGCCGAAGAAAGGGCTTGCTTGTTCGCTTGTCTTTGGAAGATCTTTTCTTCGATTGTACCGGTGGATATGAAACGGTACACGAAACCTGACAATTGGTCCAGATCCTGATTACATGGTAATATTCAACTTACATTCTTTCTTCTGGCCGTCACGCCATACACGTGCAAGGGCTTGTTGGTCTGCCGCAGGATTCCAATCTGATAATGCAAATGGGTTTTACATCAAATAAACTTTGAAGGAACATACCGGGATCGAATAAAATAAGCCGGTTTGCGCCTATGAGGTTGATGCCACAACCTCCAGCCTTGCTACTTAGAAGAAAGATAAATTCTTTCCCTTCAGGGTTATTGAATTGGTCAACGAGCTTTTGCCGCTTAGTGATCGACATTGTTCCATCTAGTCGAAAGAATCCATATCTAGTGTTGTATGAGAGCCGAAAGTTGAGATGAACAAAGTCCCGCACTTTCTGCTCCGACAAAGCTTCTCAAATAGGTCTAACGTCTGTGTATAGTTACTTATGAGAACGATTTTGTCATTAGTCTGTGTCCGAATGTGATGTAGGAATCTATCCTGCAATTTCAGCTGGGGATCTCAACGAGGGGACATTTCTTACCTTTCAAGAACAAGGAATTTGCCACTCCACTCGCAATGAACTTCCTGACCCCTGCCTTTCCCTGCCGCTCCCGCGCCAGTAAATCCTGAGGGTATAAGGTGATCGCTCCCTCTCAGATCGTTGGGAAGATTAAGCAGTTGAGGGTGATTGCAAAGCTTCTTTAGGATGTTGATCGCTTTCAGTGGCTGGGAATCGGTGCCTCGAAGAAGCGCTTTGATTTCAGGCGACGATATGAAAAGCCGGTACAATGATAACTGTAATTCGGATAACCCGCAAAAGACGACATGCTCATATTTGACTGGGACTATTGTATCATGGTAAATTAAAATGAGGACGAAACATTCGAAAAGACTCACGATATTTAGAGAGGAGGTCGTTGGTCCGCCTAATAATAAACTTAGTGACAAGACCACCGAGTTCTTTGAGCTTTTTCTCGCTTTCGGCCTTGGTTTCATCGCTTGCCATAGAATCACGACCCCGAATAATGGAATTCTCGTAGTTCTTCCTGAAGTCATTCTTCGAGCCTAAGAATTTGGGATTTGCAAAATCCAGCAGCGAGAAATATTCTGACAGGTCATTCTTGAACTAGTCAGAGCAACGGCGAACCGCGTTTGCTAATTTCACACCTGAATTGGTGTCCCTGTTAAAATGACACGTCTTCGAACGTCAAGGGCATTCAGTGCTTGATACGTTAAAGAATCTATCAAGAATGAGATCAGGTAGCAGATTATTGTCGCTTATGTACCTGAATTCTTCAGACGATGTCCTTCGTCGCAAAGTAGCAAGCCAATGCTACAGGAAGCCAAGTGAGCGGTAAGCGTCCGGAGAGTTTCGTACGAGACAATCATTACTGATAAAGGCAGTCAATCGAAGAAAATAGCAATAGATATCTTTGCTTACCTGGTTGGGTGACATTCCGACCGCGGGCAGCAACCCATCGAGCAACTTTCTCAAGCAATTCTGCCTTACCGCCTTTACCATCCACTGCTAGAGGCGTTAGGGCATCTTTTCCAAGCCATTTCACTGGAACAAGTCCGTGAAACTATATGCGTCAAGAATGATATTCCTTCCTACCGAGTTCATTGGCCCAATTCTTAACCAAACTAGATGGGCATGCAATAATGCACTTTTCTATCGTTGGCTTCCCTGGACGCGGTGATTGCTTTAGCAGGGTCCACATAAGCGCAATGCACTGGAGTGTTTTCCCCAATCCCATTTCATCAGCCATGATGCATCCATATTGCCCTTCCTCAAGCATGCCAGTAGTACACTTGTACAAAAACTACGAGCGTCCGATCAGTAATTCATGGCGGAAGCGCTTGGATTACCTTCACGCCTTCCACCTGGTGTGGCCGGAGGACCTTGCCCAACTGGGGATCAATCAAGACTGGAACCTTTTGAACAGTTTGTTTCGTATCCTTCTCCCCAAGCAGCTCTTTAAGACTCTTATGAGGATTGTACATCCCTGCCGTTTTCTCTCGCGCCTCTTGCTCAGCTCGCCTTTTTTCCTCTTGTTTCTCTCTCTCCTTTCGCTCTTCGTCGGTTTCTCTGTCATCAATGGTAGGATCATAGAGAACGATTGCGTGATCCTCCATGGGATCATGCAAAGGACGAGGTATTATCTTGGGCTGAGGCCTGATTCCCAGTGAGACGTTAGAGAGCGTATGGATGACAAGTAGCCCATCCTTGTTCTTCATTGATGGAAGGGAGAACCGTCGGGTGGTCAGTTGCTCAAATGGCTTGGGCTTGAAAACTGGAAATTGCTTCACGGCCGCCAGCAAGTCGTTCTCATCGTTATAGGAACGCTCGTCCTTCTTCCTTCGTTTGTGTCTTTCAGCATCAGACTCAGTGTCTGATTCTTCCTGCTGTCCCTTGTATGAGACTTTCTTTCGCTTTCGTTGGGGCTGGATGCGATCAGGAGTGATTGCGAGCGTTGGCGGCTTGAAGGGCCTATTTACGCGGTCGCTCTCTTGCAGCCTGTCAACAACTTGGCCATCCTTTGTGGTCGGAGCCCGACGCAACATACGACGACTGACTAAAGGATCGCTCTTTCAATGTAATCGTAAACGCGCACCGCGACGCGTCACCTCACATGACCGTGAAGCGTGGCATTTATTTTCTATATATAACCACTAAAGTTATTTCACCGAATCGCCATGTATTGTAACCATGGTACTGGATCTGCATTGGCGACAAACTCTGAATATTCTGAATAATTGTCGACCATAATCTTCGAGAATAGTAAATTTCCTGGCTTATTCAGTGTGTCGGGGATATTCAAATGTTGTGTAAGGCTAGCATTGTCAGCAGACCAAAACGCTAAAACATCGATTCCGGCTGGAATAACGAACTATATTCAAGGTTCAGTTCAAGTAGTTGTAGGCAGGAACAAACTCACCAAATCTCCATCAGAGAGTCTAGTCAGGAAATGTTCATAGTGTTTTTTATCTTCATCCTTTGCACCAGGATCCACAGTGACAATACCAGGTGGTCCATCAGTATGGACGAATCTGAATATATCAATGGCATGTACGCCTTTATAGAACACTCCAGGCCTCATGCTCTTGCGCGACGTTGCATCAACTGGGCGAGCAGCTGAACTCGATAGATGAATAGGTATAGAGCACGATATATCCAAGGCCAGCCAAAAGGGTACTAATCCTGGCCTATTCAAAGTAAGCTCAGAACCGTGCGAATACCATATTGCATACACTTTAGTGGATAATTCATTTCCATTATCAGGGGTCAGCCCTCGGGTCCTATTGCAAGTTAACTTTGTGACGATGGGAGGGAAGAAAGGCATACAAAGGGTCAAAGATAGTAGAACGTCGCCAAACAACTGAGGCGGATTCAGGAACAGTTATAGTAGACCCCGGGAGCAATTTGTCCTTTGCATCGTTTAGGCTATGGATGTCCTGCTTAGGCAGTTAAACGCCAATTGAAGTTGAACGAACCTTTGGAGTCTATCGCGACCTTGTCGTTCAAGTGGCTTTTCCAAAGACGAATCATCTGGCATCACACTCTCCTCGTAACTCGGTAATGTGTCGACACCTTGGGTATCAACCCCCGCCAATTGCAAAAGCTCAGCTGGCTCTGGTGGTGCCGGACTCTGGGTAGCAGGTACATTATCGCTCATGTCCGTAGAAATTATCTCAGGTTCGTTACGKGTTGCCTTTTCTGCTTTGGCGTAACTCCCCCTGACTGTCTTTAGTGATCCTTTCTCAAAAGTTAAAAGTGAGCTTTTGTTCTTCTTTAAACCCACTGATAAGCGGCCAGGTCCTGGCCTCGGTTTGGAAGGGGCCACCGCAGATGAGTTTTGGGGCTCGTTCGCTGTGTCACCATCTGGTGTACGTAGACCTGTGATACGGGCCTTCACAGCAATTGCCCCTTCCATAGCTGGCAAAAACGGCTGATCTACGAATCTGATAAGAGGTTTCGCAGAGCGATGCGACGGTTTTTTGAGGGTAGGCGCGGATGGATTTGGGGAAATTTCCGTAGCTTCGTCGGTCTTTCGTGGATTTGAGCTCACAAGCATGGAATTTTCATGGTCAGATTGGATTGGACTGCCAAACAAATTACCATCTTGAATCCCATAATCGTCCTCATCAGACGGCGGTATGTATTCCGGGGATGCAACTACACGTCTAGTTGCGCGGCGACGAGGGGAAGTGATGGTTCTGGGAGATTTGCGAGGTGTTCGGTTAATAACCTCTTGGCGGTCTTCATCTGACACTTYACTAGTGGGAAGTGAGCGAGCTTCATGGAGTTTCGTGGATTTCCTAAGTTGCTTGCGATTCCGTTTTGAGGGCCGCTCATCAACATGGCGTTTAGTATGTTCCTGCTCTTCCTCTGAGCTACCTTTTTCATTCCCCCCCGATTCATTGAATGACGTAGACGGCGTTGACTTGGACTGTTCGGGTGTCATGGCATCTCGCTTCCGTTTGCGCCCTAATGTATGTCTAGGGTCAAGCCCATTACATAGGATATGACGTAGTCACATACGAGGTGGGCCCACAGGCACGAACACTTCATCAGCTTTAAACAACCGCATATTCCTGAAGTCCCGTCCACCGCAATTAACGCGCTCCCAGAAACGTTCTATGATGCCTTCGGATCCTTGAAAAGACTCGATTGGTTCCCACCTAGGTATACAACAGTCAGTTCTCTTGGTACATACGGAAGGCAAATCTACTGACGTATCGTCTTCCTCACTGTAACCCTTCCACTGACACGATGGTCGAATCCAATAATTTCAGCATGACAAGTCATTCAAGACTTACTCTGACATTAAATTTCTGAGGGAACTGCAATTAGTAGCGTACGGCTTGATTTAAACAACGCGCGCACCATGATTAGCTGTTTCCCCCGTTTCTTCTCAACGCGAGCTTGGAGTATTGATTCTATAACATGATGGGTAATTAGGTCTCGTTTAATTCCTGCACGAAACTGACTGACCAACTTCATATTCGTTTCCCGTGTCACTCATTTTCGCTTTGCTTGGTTGTACGGAGAACTGTTCCAGTGTTTGGGCCTGTTGACCTTAAGTTATATATAGCAATAGACTAACGTTTAAAGTAGTTGCTGTAGAAACATAGAGACTAGTATTATACATAACTATCACTGGTGTTTTGTTTAGTATTAAGCTAGAAAGTATCGCAGAGATTAAATACATTATATACTATCACTATACAAGCATGACATTACGCTTGTTGGGAAATAACTTCTTCTAGTTGCAGCCACCTGGATGCAACAAGACATTCTTTAACCCAAGACCAGGTTACGACAGTGCTTCCTTTGATATCAAAGGTGTTCGCGCACGAATCCTTCACAACGACGTAGTTATAATCAGAAATGCGTACCGATGCATATCTCAATTCGGTGACGGCTTCGACACGATGGGCACCCATGCACATAATGATCCTCGCGACAGCATTAATTGCTTCTTGCGCCTTTTCATCCGTTCCAGCAAGCTATGTTACATCGGTCAATGACAAACTGCAAATATTTCTACAACGTACCCTTTTGCCCTTGGGTTGAGGAACCATGTCCGCGCCAACGCAAAGAATAGACTGATCAGAGAAGATTTTCGCCGGAACGGCATTGTCCATGATATCTGTCAGTTGATGAACACTATTGCCCCAGTCCACGTCCACCTGTTGCGAGATCCGAGCGCTCAATCTATCTGAATAGCCCTGAGGCAGCATGTATGCAGTCCACTCCTTCTCTTCTCCCTAGAAGACGAGTCAAAAACTATGGTGAAGTTCAATTTACGTACTTACCGTAGAGATGGAATCTTGAAGCCAATTCATCGATAGACAAGGTATGCCTAGACCAATTGCCATCAAAAATTTGGGTTTCTGGCTCGAATCATCCGCAAGTAGGAACACTCGGTCAATGTCGTCCTTTCCGCTCCATTTCACCTCGTCTCTATTGAGCACCCAACGATTGTTATTGACCATATGTTTCCCTTCCATCCTTATAACACTGGTCCAATCGTCTAATACCACACCGCCATTATTCCTGATCGTACTGATCAGCGATTCTTTTTCCTTTTCCCGGTTTGCATTCCCTGCGGAGAGCGAAACGACCAAGCCGGTCTTGGTTAGGAACTTCTTACGTGCACTTTTGTTTGACTGAGCATTGGCCAGAGATTCGCCAGACAGGGCGGGGCTTTCGCTTGTTTTAATCGATGGCACCGCTGGAACGACGTCTTCAAACGCCAAGCAACGATCCTTCCATGCAGCCTTGACTGTTCTGGAGGCTATTCTTACGTTCGAAATTTCCGCTTCCTCAATACCCCGTTCTGTTTCCACGATGACGATGTCATCTGCAGCCTTCGACAGGCTAATGACTTTTGAGCTCCGCAGACGCATTGGCAACAGTATGTCGTCTCCAACACGCAACTCGCGCAACCGCATCTGCTCCACGGGGATGGCAGCTTCGGTCGCATCGTCGAATTTTACCAGAAATCGGTTATCTGGCTGAAGTATATGAATAGTCCCTGAGTAGAAGTGGCCATCCTGTCGCCATAGCCCAAACACGCGAGTTGGTTCTGCAGCTACTGACTTCACACTACTGGTTGTCGTTGATCTCAGCCGTTTAATCTGCTTTGTGGGTGCTGTTTTAGCCGCTCCGGCCGCCGATTTCATCCCTTTCATGGTTGGCCCTTTCCGGCGAGTAACGGAAGCCTTTGCGGCTGCTGTACCTCTTTTACGTTTGTTAGATGAAGCTTGCACTGCGACATCTTGGTAATCTTCATCTGCTGCTTCATCACTTTCAGCATCTCCGAGTCTTTCAACTTGCTCAGATTCTGACTTGGAATCCTCCACTTCCTCCTCGTCTATTCGGCGCATTATGCGACGACCGGGGGCAGCATAAACCTTCTCGTCCGTCACTTTTTGCGCATTCCTCTTGCCCTTCGGATCACTCCTTACGGAACGTGGTGGGCGCGCCCGAGCGACAAGAGCATCTTGCTCGGGGACGGATGACGGAACCTCAGCTGATTCTTGGATTCTACGACTGGAACGACTGGGTGGCTTGAAAACACCCATCAATGATCCCTTGTGTGTTTGAACCCGCTCTTTTTCTCTACGTTCTGGATGACCGGAAATTTCCGCGAGCGGGACATCGTCATCATCCGAGTCATCGTTTTGCTCACCTGCTCGCTTTGCGGGTGTAATGATCTTATGCTGCGGTGTTCCTTTGAGCATACGGGATTGCCATGAAACCTGGCCATCTGCGGTAGTCATATCTGCATCAAATAACATAGAAGGTGGTTCTTCTCGCGACGGTTCAGAATCGGGAACTATGTCCATAGCATCTTTAGAGGCGTCCAGTCTTCGTTGTTCCCGATAGACAGGAGAAGGTGCGGTAACAGACGGTCTTTGAGGACCACACTGAGGTGGCAAGACTGGCCCGTCGTCCAGAGATGGCTGCGTTTCTTGATTGTCAGATGATCCTTGAGCAGCCGCACCGCTGTAACTAGGTTCACCAGACTGGGGCCCCACGACATGTTTGTATCTTTGAAAACGCCACTTGTTGTTTGGGTCAATAAGAGAAAGTAATGGCCGGCCGCCGGACGCGCTACTTTTTGTATCAGTGGAATTCATAGTTCCTTTTGGACTTGAATTGTCGCCAGCTGTAGCTGTGACAGACGCTCTTGCTGCAGCCAACAACCAAGGGGGATCAGGAGTGCAGCCCGCTTCCTCCTCATCCGACGGAGCCGTGGGCTGGGTAGCTTGCTCATCATCTGGCTCCGGATCCCGGCGGTCATACATGCTAGAACCAGGTGCACTGCTCGAAGCATTCGAGTTCTGACTATGCTCTTCGTCGTCATTCATCCTTGTATCGTCTTTTCGCCTACTATAGCGTTTCTGATTGTGCGTACCGACTAGTTGCTGGAGGTCTTGTAAGTGGCTATCCGATTCGCTGGACGCTGAAACCAAGACTTTTCCCCTGGAAGGACTGCGGCTCGCGACTGACGATCGCGTCAAGGGAGGATATGATGAGTTAGTACTGCCTTCCTTGCCTGCACGGTGAGCGAAGCTGGGTGGACGCGCCAGTTCCGACAAAGGAACCTGGAATTGCTTTGCTGAGGACAACAAGCGTTGCTCTGGGTCCGTGGGATCTCCTGCAAATGAATCCTGAGACGACACAGATGCCGAACGCTGCCGTGAGGATGGTTTGGCGTTACGGGAATTGAGTTGCTGAGAAGAAGGATTTTTAGACGATTCGTCCAGCCTTGAGCGAGGCTTCGCCTGCATCGACAATTTTTTAAGGCCCAACGATCAAGGATAGGAATCTTTGGTAGGGCTCACCTCTTTTGTACGTGAATGAGACTGACTTGGTTGATCCTGGCGGCGACCCTTTGTCCTTGTAATCTTTGTTGCGGAATCGACTAAGGAAATCGACCTGCCACCGGCGTTGTCCCGTATATCCGGCCTACCCGTGCCATTGATGTTTTCTTTTTGTGAACCTTCATTCACCCCATGCTCGTCGTCGGCCTGAGACTGCGTTTGCGCGAGACCGTGTAAATGATAGCGGGATGAAACATGTGTGCTGCGACCCGTGGATGACGAATCGGTTAAGGAATCGTTTAATAGGCTATCTTCAACCTTGTTCCAATGCGCGGCGCTACCCGACCGGGCGCTTGGGTCCGATACTCCAAGGACATTTTGGATCAATTGAGTCGCCTGGGACTCTTCGGGATCACTAGAAAGGTGTCGGTCATAGACAACAGGCATTGAGACAGCAAAGACATGCCTACGGGGCTCCATCCAGTGCCTTGTTATGATGTAAAGAACGAAAATTTCGCAAGGGTCCAAATCCAAAGCGGGGGACTGGGGGCACGCTCACGTAAATGCCGTCCGTGCTCAGAAATGGCACATCAAAAGGCCATCAAAGCGCTGACCAAGTTGTGGGTCCAAATGTATCACAGACCAATCGCACCTGACCGGGACCCGCAACGCGTACTTTACTGCTAGTGGAGTAGTGCTGGAGGAGTTATTGATCACGAGCATTTACGTAAGCGCTCACGTGATCGACGCGCAGCAAGACGCCGTCGGCCGTGAGCGCGTCGCGTCGCGATGGCACCTGCACAACGAGCGTCGAGCGCTTCTGCGAAAGAAATCCCGCCCACACAGAATTACACGCCTATTCCAGCTCCTATTCCTGACACGGGTTTCCGCCCGACCCTGGCACAGGTGCCTGCTTATCTCCAAGCCACAGAAACTACAACCTCCACTGCTGGTCCAGCTCTCACTTTCTTCGCAAGCTCTATAGCACACCTATCCTCCTTGTCTACTGCCCCATTGTCACCAACACAGCCTTCAAACCTTCCACCTTCGCCGACAAGATCGGCTCCTTTCACTGCCAACGCCGCAAGTCCGCTTCAACAACGCCCGCTCTCAAGTACTGTCATTGCATTACTTGCCGTTGGATCTGCGTGCCTGGTGCTTCTTATATTTATTGTGATTAGGTCTTGCACACGCCGGAAGTCCCGCCCGCGACTCGCCCCATCTCTTCCTATCATTGACGACGAGTATCTCGTGGATCTGGAATCGAAGGAATCACCAATCTTTGGAGGAAAGGAACGGCTCTCGCCGAAGATAGACTCATGGATAACTTTAGACCCCTGCTATCACAATTCAACGTATTCAACCCTGTCTTCAGCCCTGTCACGGCCCGCAAGGGCAGCTAAATTCGGCACGAGAATAACTGCCAACGACTGCACTGTTTCACGTTCGCCTAGGCCGCAGGAGACGGCGTCATATTCAGTTTGCATGAGTGCATTGCCCTATTCTCGGGCGGACCATGGCACTACTGTCTCCTCATTTCTTGAGAAACGTGCTACCTCTACGTATCAGGCGCCTTATCAACAGGTCCAAAAGGCTATCACGCAGACCATTAAAAGGTTGTCTACTCTGTCATCATCACTATATCCGGGCTCTCCACTCCAGAACTGCGAGGTTGGAATCGCCCTTGGCGGACAGGAAACCCCGCTCACTGGAGACGGGTACTCTGTTATGGCGCGTGCAAGGGTGAAAAGCCACAAATCAAAGGACTACCAGATTGGGCAATCCCATGTGCTCGCCTATGACAGTGATTCAACAAGTACAGTTGTATGTGAACATGCTACTACCGCACCATTGTCGTCTGCCCAAGGGGGCAGAACTCGTATCAAGTCATCCTACTATGCGCCAGGCATACACTCGCGCATTTCTGCCACTCCAACATCTACATCGAGCATGAAGGCACTACACGATGAGGCCACGGAGAAATTAGACTCTCGGCGGGACAAGGACAGGCGGTCGTTGACAGGAGCATTAGGTTTCGCATCTTCTGTCAACGAAGCACCCTTGTCGCCCTTCACTGTCTACCCAGACGATTCSTTAAGTGTTGTGGAACACAAAAGTACGCATGGAGCTACAAATCCGATTCAATTGCCCAGTCCAGTTACATCTGATCCGGGAGCAACCTTGGGTACGCTGTTGCTTTCCGATGAATCACACTCGAGGGATAAGACCAGTCCGCTTGGTGATACTCTAACTACTCCGGGTCTAAGATTCGAAAGTGGAAAAAATCCGTCTCACGAGTCTCGAATACAGGATAAACCACCCCGAGTGCCCTCACCGCCACCATTACCATCCCTGGCGCAGATGGCTATGGAACATCATAGCCGAGAAGGATTTGAGAGTTATCGGAGCCCAACGTATAGCATTTATGGGTTGTATGGTGGCGAGAGAAAGAGTTTTGGAGGGCTGTACAAGTAGTAGCTGAATATAGATGTGCCAAGCCATATGCGCAGCAAGGATGAATTCAAAACTGGTTGCTTAGGCTCTCTTCTTGCTTCCATGTCAAAGCACCAGTCCCCGCTCGCCCTGCGGCTGAGCTGGATCCCCAAGGCTCCAGACAACCGCCATGATGAGGATCTTGGCTTTGCAAACGACAGTCCCAGCATGCCGTCTGTGTGGGGCGTACCGCTCAAGTACATATCGTAAGTACGCCTTTGCGCCATGCAGTTCCCGTTGCTCACGTCCATCCCGTTCAGCCTGGTGACCTTGGCCGTTCAGAATTCCGCGCTCACTCTCATCATGCATTATTCGCGTATATCGATCCCTCCATCACGCGCGTATTCTGCCGCAACCGCCGTACTCATGAACGAGATTCTCAAGGGCCTTATATCTCTCACTATCGCCTTCGCACGCATCGACCCCACCATTTATGCCCATGATTCGGCGCAGGCACCTTATCATGCCGTCGTCGGCCGTTGGGATCCTAGATCGGTGTCTTGCCGTCTCCGTAAACTATTCAAAGACATATTCAGTCCAGATTGCTGGAAACTTTCGATACCTGCTATATTATACGGCAAGTCTTCCTGCATTTCCTGTTCATTCTCGTCTGACGGTATTCCCAGTTATTCAAAATAATTTACAATATGTAGCAGCGTCCAATTTGGACGCAGCTACATTTCAGGTTACATACCAGATGAAGATTTTGACTACAGCAGGCTTCTCCGTCTTACTACTACGACGCAAACTACTCCCCAGTCAGTGGCTAGCTCTTTTCTTCCTTGCTGTAGGCGTTGGAATCGTCCAATTGCAAGCTACTTCATCCAACATTATCTCCGCGGCACGGTCTTCCCCGGATGAATCATTCACTATGAATGGTTTGAAGGGTTTTGCTGCTGTAGCTCTCGCATGTTTCACTTCAGGCCTGGCAGGCGTTTATTTTGAAATGGTTCTCAAAAATTCTCAGACCGACCTCTGGGTTCGCAACGTTCAGCTCTCATTTTTCTCCCTCCTTCCTGCTCTGGCGCCCGTTCTCATATCCCATGCGCAAAATGCAGGATCAGAATCGGATGCGACAGCATCTGACTGGTTTTCTACTCTGTTCCATAATTTTGGTCCTTGGGCGTGGGCAACGGTTGCGGTGCAGGTGCTCGGTGGACTCGTCACAGCAATGGTCATAAAATACTCCGATAACATTCTGAAGGGCTTTGCAACAAGTCTCAGTATTGTCCTGTCATTTTTGGCGTCCATTGCGCTTTTCGACTTTACCTTCACGGCTACCTTTGTACTTGGTTCCACGACTGTCCTCGTTGCAACCGGGCTTTACAACCAGCCACCAAAGCGCACCGTTAGTAACATGTCCATCGTGTTATCATCCAAAGACACCCCAGGCATGCGGGGATGGCATCTTCCTCTTTCGGTTGCCCGGAACGAAAAAGTGAAGGATGACTCACTCTCTCCCCGAACCGCAACACCCGTACCGATGAATCCCGATTTGTCCACTGTGTCATCATCCAGCTCCTTGTGGTCGTTACTTTCCACGCCTTCCGATCCTATGGATTCCGGCGATACCATCCGACTAGATAGGCCGGACACTATTTATTCACGTTAACTTGATGTGAAACCGTTGAGCAAGTGCCTGGCTATGGACCTGGTCGTCTATTATCCTTCGGGGTCGATATACTTATGTCATTTGCTATACCCATGACAGTGGACATGCGGCTAAATATTTAGCGGACGATCTGCGTTTCTACTATGCACAGCAACTTGTTTGAGAATACAAAATGTATGTCTACATCAAAGATAATAACAGTACATCACTCTACATATCCAAGTGCCCTGTCGCTGACTGGACGTGGAAAATTTATTCAACCCCTTGTCTCAAGGCCTCGTTTGATTGCTAAGATGTGACGATCAGTACAATCTTGAATGGGCTGGTGTAGATACTGCATACCATCGCATGTCTCTTTGGCGTCACCAAACAACATCTTCGTGCCTGGCATATAGAACATTGGGTTCGGCACGTCCGCTGTCAATGATAAATGTTGATACGTTGATGAATACAATATAATATGAATCGCACCATAGCCACTTGATAATCCTCGCTTCATCACAATCACCTGTTTGCTCTTCCATGCATGCAACACCGGCATTCCCTATTCGCGAGATATTGGTCATGGCATATTAACAACCAATGTTCACACGTACGGCAATCGCAGATCCAGGCTCCAACGCTATAGGATTAACAGTGTCATTAGCTCCAATGACAAGGGTGAGATCAGTAKCTTTGAAATCGTCATTTATCTCATCCATCTCGTAGACGACTATATCGTGATTTGAATATATATAGATGTGTGCCTGTGGCGTGACTTACTGTCGTACGGTACTGACGCTTCAGCTAGCAGAACGTTGCACTGTCCTGGCATGCGGCCAGCGACAGGATGGATAGCGAACTGTATATCACAGTTAAATTATGTCAAACGTTGCTGTCACCTGTCCGACTTACTCTGACGTTCGCTCCTTTTTTTCGTAACATGGCTGTTATCTCTGAAATGGCATACTGTGCTTTTGCGACTGCCATTCCATACCCAACCACCTGCGATAGATCAGCTGAGTAATAAAATGAAGTTTCATCACCCGCACCAGGATCACGCTATCGGCATTCGCCAGAGCCTCGACTGTCTCATCCACACTCGTCTTAGTTATCGTTCCTTCAATTTTATGTGTCTCCTGTATTGCCGGAGAACTGATGCCGCCAAACAAGACGTTCACGGGGGAGCGGTTCATTGCGACGCACTATGAAAGTCATCAGTACACCTTCAGAGACATATGTCATCGCATTTACCATGATATAGGACAGAATTGAACCGCTGACACCTATAAGAGATCCAACTGTCACCAGAAGAGGATTGTCAAGCATGAAGCCTTGAAACAATCACTATCATGTAATTTCAATGACAACTGTCTCGTTTACCTTCAGCAACCAGTGCGAAACCTCTGGAATAAACCTGTAAGTATCCATGCGACTTTCATAGATGGTCTAACATACGAGTAAGCATTGAGGACCGTAATAACAACCGCTAAGCTGAGGTATAAGTACATGCACTCTGTTCAAACACAAGGCAAGTACGCACGCATGTCAGCTCCCCCTATAGCTGCAGTTGTGGTGTAACCCTTGACAAAGCTCAGCAGTGTGCTTGCACCAAGGTATGAGGCAGCCACAAGTGGCGTGCTAGCTCCCATAGAAAGGAATCCTGCCATGGTTGCAACATTTGCTCCCAAAAGGGATGCATTGATGAGATGTTTGCCAGGTAGATTGAGTGGTTTGGCGGACATCCTTCCAGCTAGTTTTAAGAACGCGACCAGTGAACCGGTGAAGGTTATACCACCTATACTAATGTCAACCCATATCAACATGAGCTTGGTTGTCGAGCAAACCTATCACAACTCCTAGGTAGGCAGTTATCAAATGCAGATTCGATGCGTGCGTAAGGTCTTGCAATACGCTGCCAATGCTTGTCAAAACTGCGGACAAACCTACGATGGAATGCAGAAGTGCGACTGTCTCGGGCAACTCTGTCGCTGTTACACGTCGACCAATTAATGTACCAAGAAGCCCTCCTGCCGCGGCAACACCAGCAAATTGGCAAAGAGTGGGAGTTGGGAAACCAACGGCAGCGAGTGATGCCAGGATGCCCGAACTTACTCCTAGAATACCCCACAAATTGCCTTGCCTAGCTGTCGTCTGTGAAGCTAAACCGGATAATGATCCTGAGAGAAAAGTTAGTGACGCAATAGAAACATGCAGTTGCTAGATATACCGATACAAAGAACACTGCTAGTAAGGTAACCAGCCTGAACCAGCCCAGACATGCCAGTGCTCGCAGCTGCCAGGAAGCCACCTGTGAACACTACAGCGGGTAACGAATATAACCAAGAATATTCGGGAGGATCGCTAGGGCCTGTGCGCCGTTCAGTGTTCATCCTGAGGTTGGCAGGTTATCAGAACCCACGCTTGAACATGTCCAACATGCGCTTGGTGATAACGAAACCACCAGCAACATTCACACTGGCAAGTAGCACGGCCAAAGCTCCAAGCGTTTGTGGTATAGTGCCGGGGAAATATCCACCACCCATAACGAAGAGACCGCCAATTCCGACCATTCCCGATATTGCATTAGTCACACTCATGAGCGGTGAATGTAAGGCTGGTGCAACGCCCCACACTACCCTAAGGAATGTAAAGATAAGACAAATGCGCGGCAAAGGGCAGCAGATGCTCACCTATATCCCACTAGACCAGCAAGACCAAAGGTAAAGAAGCTGTCCATGAACGCTACCCCGGTTGCCTTTCCAAGTGCAATAGTACTTCCCATTCCTCCGGTAACGACAGCTACTTCACGACACGCCTTTTGCCATGGTGTAATAGCCAACGTTTCCGTTGCTGCCTCCTTGGGGGTGGGCGGAGGTGTAACTTGGGGAGGCATTGTGCGAGGTACAGGGGGAAGGGGAACACCCCCGTGCAGGACGATGGCACCCCGCACAACCTCGTCCTCCAAGTCAATCTTGAATCTACCTTCGTTTCCAATGGACAACAGGAATTTTGAAATGTTGTTCGAATACAGTGTGGACGACTGTGTTGGTAGCCGAGATGGAAGGTCCGTATAGCCTAGAGACATTCAATCGCTTGGCTATGCAACATTGTGGAAGCTTTACCAATGATTGTAACACCGTTTTGCACATGAAGCTCTCCTGGTCTCGTGGCTTCACAGTTGCCGCCAGCTTCTGCAGCAAGATCGACTATTACAGATCCTGGCTTCATGGCTGCGACCATTTGGTGGGTGATCAGCTTCGGCGCGGGCTTYCCTGGTATCAATGCCTACAGAAAACTTAAAATTTTACGGATAACATTATCCCGAAGCCTACCGTGGTAATGACAATGTCAACATCCTTGCATTGCTCTAAGAATAATGCCATTTCAGCTTCGATGTATTCTTTGGACATGACTTTTGCATAGCCGCCTCCCCCACTACCCTCTTCCTCGATCGGCACGTCCAGAAACTCGGCACCTAATGATTGAACTTGCTCCCGAGCGGCTTCCCGTGCATCGAATGCGCGTACGATAGCTCCAAGCCTTCGTGCCTAGGTAACACATTGCTCGACTCCCAACCTTGAAGCTTAGTCGCTGAACTCACCGTGGCGATTGCACTCAAACCCGCAACTCCTGCACCAATTATGAGAACTTTACCAGGGGGAATCTAGGGCAAGTTTAACGCGTATATATCACGTCAATGTAAGCCCGGCAGACCTTTCTAAGGCAATACCGTTAGCCAAAGACCAGTGGTACAATAGCTTATGATCTCACCCAGCCGCCGTGACCTGTCCAGTGAGAAATCTTCCGAAGTGGTTAGAGGCCTCTAGGACGGCCTTGTAACCTGCGATATTGGCCATAGAACTGCACTTAATGAACAACACGTTAGGCCTAAGGATGATGCGCATGATTACCTTAATACATCGAAAACCTGAGCACGCGAAAGCCTTGGTATCAAATCCATCTAAAACAATGTAGAACACTACTGCGAAGCAATATTTGGTAAACTCACTGCAAAAGCATTGACTCCACGGGAAGACAGGGTATCCACAGTTGCTTTATTTTGCACGGGATAAAGGAGAGAAAGGATGGTACTGCCTTCTTTGATATGTCTTGCCTCTTCGTCCAATAGTGGGGGCCGAACTTTGAGCATGATATCCGTCATCTTCAACAAGTCCTGACGATTCACCAGCGTTGCACCAGCGGCAGCATAGAGCTCATCTGAGAATTGGGACTCTTGACCAGCGCCTTTCTCAACTAAAACACGTGAAAACCCCTTCTTGAGCAACATGGAGGTATTCTGAGGAGTGAGGGCGACGCGACATTCGTTCGGAAACAGTTCCCGTGGTATACCAATGGTCAACGATGAGTAAGGTATGCCTGTCACCTCCTTTTCTGGTGCAGCCTTGTTCAACAGATGTGAAGTAGCGCTGAAACAACGATGGCCTACAAAACACACATTAGACAAYACTGTGTGCATGTACTAGACAGTACCTGGACATCGCAGGACAGCCAGGAATGCGATATGATGGCCAGTTGAGGCCATGGGACGCATAAGGGACGGCCTGCAAAGCATGTTGCCGCCCTGTGGAAGGAGGGAAGATACGGGAGAGGCGTTGAGAGGCTGGTTTTGTTGATCGGGGATAACCCGGGATTAAGGGACCGCGTTTCCCCACATCAGACGCCAGGTTCTGATCCATAATCAATTCAAAGATCACCGGCTTCTTTAATGTCACTCGTGGAAGAGAACACTGGAAATTTTGCTTCTACATAACGTCCTTACTAATCTCGTGCTCCAAGTTAATCAGCTGTTGCGTATGAGGATGCTCCCATAGTTTCTGCCCTTCATCAACGCTAATGGGGAGCAAGGGTCTCCTAGGGGCACCGCCGTATCCGTGTAGCTTCTCGAGCAACGCCTTCGTGCCAGCGATGGATGCACGCGCGATAGTAAAATCYGCTTGTGCTATGATTCCTTGCAGGCGCTGAGCTTCAGCCAGGACGTTAGGATCTCTTTTCGCCTCTTCCGATAACTTGTACAACAAGCAGATCGCATGCTTTCGGGACTTAACTTATGATCGCCACCTTTGAGCAAGATAATTAACACGAACCGGAGCAATATTCGCGAGGCCCGTGATGGCGCCGTGCGCGTTTGAGAAGGTAGATGGCAAGATAAAATCGGAATAACCTCCTAAAACTAGGAAGGGTACGGATGGCTTCTTCTGTGGTCGTAAGATATCAAAATTCGCACTGGAAATAAAGGTAGCGATCCTCGTCAATTTCCCGACATTGCCGCATCTATGAATCTGTTACAGCCTGTGAGGCCTTGCGAACACGAGAAACATACGTGAGTTTCACGCCGCAGATATTGGGACATTCAGCTGCTAGCTCAGTTATAATGTTGGAATCCAGGTCGATCCCTCCGCTCGCCCCGGGATCTAATGGCTTAGCTCAGCTGAAGTTCCAAGAAATAATAGAGACTTGCAGTTGTATATCATGACAGGTATGGAGCTTTGTTCGGCCAACTCCTTCCAGTATGCCTTCAATGCTGATTTATTCGCGGCCAGTAGGCCAGAGAAATAACCGCTGGCAATGATAAGAGCACAATCGGCACCCGCCGCTGCAGCCTGCTTTGTCAACTGCAGAGTTTCTCGTGTACTGCCTGCACCCGTTCCAGCAATGATTGGGACTGCAGTCAGACCTGCCTTGTCAAGAGCCCTCCGTGCAGCGGATATCAGCTCCACGCGTTCCGTCTGCGATAGATGGATAGACTCTCCCATCGATCCAGCTATGACTGGACCTGCGCCAGCGAGGGCGACTTGAGTGACATGTTTTTCAAATGTCGAAATATCTGGGGCATCGAGTGAGCGCGACTGTGTTGGTTTTGGAAGAAAGCGAACCTAGGTCCTCAGACTCTGGAAGAAAGAAAGTTGGGACTGGTGCATATATACCAGGCCTGAGGGGGCTGGAGACCTGGTCGATAAGAGAGTCGCGATATGGCATGGGAGGCGTGCCGTGCTATCTCTTGGATTTAAGTGTTAGTCTCGGACCGGGATCGGCCCGCGTGTCGGCCCGGCAGCTCTACGGTTGCACATATAATATTGAGGTCAGGAACGTCAGGCAGCAACGTCCCTGAGCTAACTAACCAAGTCCAAACTCTCCAGGACCTGTCGCTCCCACTCGGCCAAGCCACCCGCATCTCGTTCTCCAGGATCGACCAACGCCCTCTCAAAAACCGTCCAGGGAACGCAGGGCCGATCACCATCCTCAGTTGGTTCCAAGACAAATCGACCCTGGCGCGTCCGCGTTAGGGTTACAACATGGCCAGCCGAGCCCAGCACATGCGCAAGATCATGGACAACGGATCTCACATACGTTCCACTAGATACTCTCATTTTTAAGACAAACGCGGTGGGGACATCCGTTTCTGGAGCCTGATCTACCTTGTCTTCAAGTCTTGCGTCTTTCTCGATGCCTCGTAGCGCTTTCTCAAGTGCCGCCTTCTCGTCTTCACTGAGGACCTTCGAGGGCCACCGGTATTGATGCTCGTTCCCTTTCCACTCAAGCAACTCGAGCGAATGGATTTTGACAGTCCGAGCCTCGATTGGGCGAGGAAGTGGAATGCCTTGGCGAGCGTACTCATATAGTGGTTTACCGTCCATCTTCAATGCAGAGAAGCTATGTTGTCATTTAGCCAATATAATAGCCACGGGCAAAAGTACATGCATTGGGGGTGTCTGCTGTATCTCTCCCACAAACCGCGAAAGCGCGGACTCGACGCTCTCCTTCGTAACATGATGCCAAGGCGCTATTCGAACCCTTGCGCCTTCGCTGTCATAAGTATCGGTTTCACAGCCGAGAATACAGGTAGTTTGGTATTCCTATGACCAAAGCTACGTGTGAAGAGCATGCATCCCTTACGGTTTAGTCACCTTTTCACAATCAAGGAATTGACTGAGTTTTTTAGTCCCCTTTCCGATGCCGATGACTGCAATTGTTCATGAGAAAATAGTGGAATTAGCTTTGGAGTAGCACAAACCAAGAACTCCATCAGCAAGAGGGTCTAGCGTCCCCCCCTGGCCAATTTTGACCGTATCTCGTTTCCTTTTACTTCGAACTTCGTGGTCCTTGTGTAGTTTATCTTCATGTACGAAAAGAGAGGATTTTCCAATTAGTTTTTTCATATCGTTGATAATAGACATGCTGGTGGGTCCAGACGGCTTGGCAACTCCGAATAATCCAGACACAGGCAACGATGAGGCGGACACTTTTGGCATCGTTTGAGATACAAAACCAACTAAGGTTTTAGAAGAAAGACTGGCAATCATGCAATGCGAACACGACCAATTAGAGCGAAAATCGAACGTGCGTGCGCAAGGTCACATGACCCATGGACTCATGGCTGGAGTTGCCATTCGGAACCAAGTATCCTGTTCACTTCAGTATGCGGAGGAGATATGAATGTTACGGCAGGCAAGCACATGTGAACTGTAACAGTGGAACAAACGTATGAAACAAGAGAAACGGTGGGGACGGACTTACTACCTGATATAGAAGGCCACCCAAATAAGGAAGGAAGATCGCCTGAGGAGGTCACACAACGACTACCAGGAAAGTTCGCAAATTGTCGACKGCGTTGCATTGAAGACAAGTGAAGTTGTATGCAACATGTATCTGAAAGTAAAAATGCAGGTTTACTGGGGACAAAAATGTGTATAATGAGTCGATCGTTGCAGAACGACTAGTAGATATGGTGGAACTAAGTATTATTTAGGACAAGACGTCATATAGTTGTATATGACAGACATTACAACAGACCATACAGATCAGTATATTGGTTTCTACCTACGAAATATCATGATGTCAATCTGCTTTCATGCAAAAGCCATAACATATGCATCGAGGCATTTGCATCTTCTCCCACATTCTCCACTTTACGGACACATCTGGCTTGAATAAGTCGCTTCCGAGTGTTGAAAGCCCTCCACATCGAAGACACACAGACGCTGGAGTTTGCTTTGCGAATGGTTTCTTGAAAACTACGTCCACCTTCGACTCCTTGTTCTCAGCGCTAAGACTTAATTGCTGTACCCCGTCAACCAGATCTGTAGGCTTTATGAAAAGTTTTGATTTGTTCAAAGCCGAAGAGTCATTGACTCTTTTAATGATATTGATTAGCGCAGAGTACATCGAAGGCACAGGTTGGCACAATGCAAGGCTGAGCCTGCAGTCATCCACTGTAGATAATATAGCAGAACTAAGTGTAGCGCGTCTCAACATGTCAACACACTCACCGTTCAGATTATTCAACTCTGCAGCGCAGTCTGCCAATAATGTATCCAATGCAGCAAAGTCAATGCCGGAGCAATCAACCAGGTCTACAAGGACCTTCTTAGCGGTGCCCTCCTTTTCTCCGCCCGCAGGTAATGATCCAACGTATTCTCTGAGCTTCGTAACATAGTGCACTGCCTTGCAAATGTTTTGAAATGCATAAGGATGTACAAGGGCCAAAAGAGTAGGGGCGTCTAGGGCAGGGGGCACTATCAMCATATGAGAATCTTTTTGTTATGAATTCAATATTTACACTCACACGTTTGCCGCTCTTTTGTTAAGGGGTTGCACCATAGAATGCATTCCCTCATGAGATTCTCAGTAAAGTGGACAATGTACTCAGATAATCCAATAAGTTGCCARATGGACTCTGTCTCGAGAGACGACAGTTGTACAGCGATGGGAGTGTGAAGGGTTGGAACGACGTACGGAGGTCTACATGATCATCTTCGTCTTGACAATCCTGGAAGGCTTCGTTGAAGGCTTTAAGTGATAACATATCAAGCAAAGTCTTAGCGCGCAGCTGCAGTCCTTCTTTCTCGTCCTCCGGGAGGTGGTGTTGGACTCTAGCCCTTCCATGATTGTCAAAATAGCCTGGCACGCTATGTATATAYTCTCACCTGTATACCTCGATGACAATGCCCATGAAATTTCCGACCTGGAAGAAAGGTACACCATTCTCTTGCCTGTCAAGTACCTGGGCTGCATGGTGCAATGTGTTGACGACTTCTTTCATAGGCACAGACGGCGAAGACAGCAAATGCGTGATGTCTGATGTGCTTCTTCCGAGCAGAACCGCCGACGCCAATGCAATGGCATTATTTGGGATAGAGGGATCGCCTAACAGCAATCAGAACAGGACTTCGAGCCTGGTATATTGCTTGGCACGTACCGAAGGGTTGCCTTCTCGGCAGAGAGTGCACAGAGGCATGGTGAACCAAAGGGGATACGGTGGTGACCAAGATACCGTTAGGTGATACAGCCGCATTAAGTGGCACTGTCCCTCGAGTCAGAGTGGCATCTACAAAGGTGTATTAAAGTCTTACATTCGCGTCCCAATTTCTCCACGGTCGAGGATATTATGGAGGGTTGCCAGTTTTCGTCGTCTCTTAGATCTGATCTGGTGGTCGTTGGCTGTGCGCCGGGGGAAAGAAAGTAATATACTCACATTCTGAGGACTTTGATAGAACCAACCTCGACTTTCTTGGACTTATTGATTGATCCCGATGTCCTGATGGCACCTACGTACAACAGCAAATTCCTGGTTTCGGTAACAAAGGGAGACAAGAAGCACAGGACTTCTGGGTGGAAGCAGCGCAAGGCCTCTTGATGAATGTTCTACCCGTAGCAACATTAGTTCAACAAGACAGACCCGCACAAAAAATTACAAACCCAAGACCCATGATCCGTATCTTTATCCGGTTTTGAGCCGGATCTAGACAATGTGTGGACAATTAGCTCGGACTTCGGCGTAGAAGTATCTGCAAAGATGAAGAGATGACGTATCCTTGAACATCGAAATCAACGTACAATCTCCAAAGTCAAGGTGACTGGAAACCATATAAAATATCGTCCTTTGATTTTCATTGCTTTGCCTATTTAATTCCAAGGCATTAGGAAGTAGGAAAAGTTTGGTAAGGTTATGATAGGAATGTTGTATCGGCCGAAGGGGGTTAGCGYGTAATGCTGACCTGTACACATGAGAGATGTCACACTTCAAAACGCGGTTGACTTACACATCTTGGCACCATCAAACTCGAGCCGGAGTTCACAAAGATGAATCCTTCCCTCCTCTCCCCACATTTCCCAGCCGGGATCTGAACCTGACACTGCCGGTTGACTGAGGTCCATGGGAACGTCTAAGGTCAAGGGATCATGGGTGGGCAGATAACGCAAGCGTGTGGCTATCATAATGGAAGTGTCTGCAGCTCGCATTATCAAAAATGTATTGAAAAMATATCGAATCTACCTTCAGGCGCGAGCCCAATAGCTGCCGATGTGCACTCTCTGGAGGAGTGGAAATTGGCATTGCCCTCAGGTTGTATCAGTTGCATCATCTCCGGCGTGACGCTGCTCTGGTCGAGTGAACAACTAATGAACTTGAGAGAAGGCATATAATATCGCAAGTAGCAGAGATTGGCCCGGTGGTCGGACGTTATGTACAGGAGGGTGGGGCTCGAGACTGGAGTACGGGGACCACGGAAAGGAAGTCGCATCGATGTCCCAGATGCGTCGATGTACCACTGTTCATTCACGTCGGGCTTTAGAAGGACGACAAGCATGAATACTAACCGTGCGAGGGCAACCCAACCATTCTGCAGTAACAGGACACGTTCCTCCGGCGAACTTCCAGCTTTCGAGTATGTGCCAAGTGTCTACGCGAGGGCCACGTCTCCAAATACATCCAATGCCCTCCGCATTCTTCGCAGGATAAAAGACGAAAAGATATTTGTCTCTCGGGGCGATAGAGATAAAGGTTGGTGGATCGTACAGCGACGGTGACGAGCTAATCACGGGGGGTGGCGGTATGGAGAACTGCTTGGAGGATGCGAAATGGCGGCCGATTACTTCCGGTCGCGTTGGGTGAGCAGAGAATATGACAGACGCTTCGGACCAAACCAAAGGCCTTGGATTTGAAATAAGTGGTGGCGTCGGGTTAGATGTGTGTGCAACATACTTTTGAGATTCGGCCAAGGGGACGAAGTCCCACCAGCCCGTTCGCCAGCGAGTTTCTTCTCTAGCTTTGCCCTTGGACGGCGAGAGGGGAACTGACCGCCCTTCGTGTAGCATGACGAATTGAGCCCAACGTGACCGTCAACGACCAAAACTCAGAGCGTTCAACAGACGATTGTCATGGCCTCTCAGACACAGGAAATCGAAGGTATTCCAACGACTGTCGTCGTCCAGCATTTCGCAGACCGCGTGCTTGTGCTAGTCACCCAGCTAGGCAAAGTCGGTAATCTGGTACGCCCAGCCCTGCACCCTCAGCCTCATCAGGCTACAAGATGCCGTAGATACAGGCTTCACTTCCATCTACGACCCCGCTGATTCCGCCATCTCAATCAGATGCGCTGCCAACCCCACCGGCTGCCATCCAATTAACTACCCTGCTCGGGAGTGCGCCATCCGACCATATGAGAATACTGCATTCCCTTTATGCGTCTCAGATTGCCACGATAGTGTGGCTGCAAGGATCACGCCGCAGTGTCGTCGTAGGCCTTGCGTTGAAGCCATTGAAGGAGACGGAAGACACAGAAATTACGGACGGGCAAAGAAAAACATTTTACAACATAATGGAAATGCTCCAGCAATTGTTGCAGCAGCGGACCTGGTAAGACAGTCGTCCATCTTTACCAACTGCGTCATCGCATCCACGTTCTAGAATTCATAGCTGAGGCTGAACAGTGTTAATGGATCTGTACGTTCGCACATGGTAGATGTACCTGCTATGACATTGTAATCATTGCGCATTCAATGAATGTAGTTGCTTCGTCCTCTGCTCTTGATATTTTGCCCACTTCCAGCGCATTAAAGATAGCAGTTTCTGCTCTGGAGGCCGCGCAGTGCGAGGGTGAGTTTCGTTGAGGTAATAAGCAAAAACGCCAGAAAAGACCCCCAACAATGTATCAAGAGGCCTGCGCAAACGATGTGAGATACGTCGAACGAGAAACGAGAGGGCTAACCGAGACAGCAGGACAGGCGCCATGATGCAGGCACGCGGCAGTCAACGGAAGTTGATGACGAGGCGTACAAATTTGCCGAAAAACTAAATTGCTACCTCTCATCCTCCTACTTCCATGTCGGCYGCTGCTTTGGATCGTCAGATTCGTCCAATTTATGGTTGGTTAGTATTGATTATCCGGTGATCACCAATTACATTTGCATCAGATGCGCTTGACACTGGTTCAAACAAGTCCGCGATTGTTAGCTGTAACAAGCTCCTTAAAAAGTACCCAAAGAGCGATCTCTTGAAGGTATTTCATTCCATGCACTAGTCTCGATGATACTTTGCCAATCATTTCTTTGCGCCACAGGCGCTGAAAGCTCTTGCTCTCGTTCGCTCACAGAAAGTCGAAGAATCCCTCGTCCTCTGCGATGAGGTCCTCGAATCCAAACCAACCAACGATCCCGTGCTTACAGCAATGATGCACGTTCTCCGGGGTCTTGGCCGTCGTGCGTCACACACGTTCAACTTGTTGCCGTCTTACATATCKTGACTCGTAGAAAAGGATATGGTGACTATGTTTGAAGACGCCTACAAGCAACAGCCAAACAACGAGGAGCTCGGTGCACAGACTTTCTTTGCCAATGTGAGAGCGACAAATTGGAAGACTGCTCAGCAGGTGAATCATTTCAATCCAACTAGCTGAGTGCAGATCATCTTATGTCACAAAACAGATTGCAACCAAGATGCATAAACAGTTCCAAGATTCTCGATACTTATACTGGACCGTGATGTGTACCATTCTTCAGGTTTGTGTCGCCAGTTGATGACGCTCGTTGTAAAATTCCCTGATAGTCTATCCCGGTAGGCGAAGGAACCAAGCACATCATCTGAAATGCGATCTCTGCTATACAAATTAGCTCATAGATTACTGGAGTCCTGTTCGGTGCCTTCTTTCCTCAGTGCAGAACGGTTTTGCCTTCATCTTTCGGTTTTGCAAGAACTTCAGATGCTCGAGGAGGCCCAGACGCTGGTCGACAGCGACATCGGCAAGGCAATATGCTCAGCAAATCTTGTATGCAACCAAATGCGGCGTGAGATCTGGAAATTGCAAGGCCGAACGTCGGACGAAGGCCAGCGAGCAGAGTCTATGATTCTTAAAAGGTGGGTGTCTTGCTTATACTTTAATAAATGCTAAGAGTAGCTTCGGTGACAGTGACCGTAATTGGCTAGAGTTTCTTGCCGTCATTGATGCGGCATTCCCGCCTAACTCCGACCCAAGTAACGAAGAACGAGCTAAAAGCGCAAATGCCGTGAAAAAGGCGGAAGAGTTGTTTACCAAGATAGCTGATGAAGACGGCGTACGGGATCGCTCCGGATTTCTTGCATTACTGGAATTAGAAAAGCGAGCTAGGCAGTATGGGGTCTCGAGCAGTACGTGACCTACTTCCTCGAGGGGCCTTCTTACCTACAAACTCCAAGACTCTGGTCGACTACTTCATTTGATGCAACAGTATTTCGAAAAGGTCGGAGACAAGGCTTGCTGTTTTGAAGACCTTAAGCCATACCAAATTCTCAAGGGTGAAGACTCTATCAAATGGACATCTTTTCTTGAGTCTGTTACCGAGAACTTTGTGTGTAGATGCACGATTCCTGTACAGAACAATGCTGACGGAGCTCACTTTAGACTAATGCTGAAGAACTACGCCGCCTGACTAATGCATATAAGCTCCTGCGGCACAAGCTATCGGCGTCTGATGTTACCATCGATGCAGAAGCTGGACGTGCTGCCTTGTACACGAAACACTATCTCTCCGGTCTTAAGATTGGTCTTAATCTGCCCAGCACTGAACTTCAACCTGCAGACGATTTGGCCCTCCTAGCTGGAAACTCGTTTGTTATGTTATGGAAATTAACAAATGACGAAGGCTATCTGTTCAGAGCTGCAACCCTACTGGAGTTTGCCCTTACCAAAAGCTGCCAGAGTTTCCAATCTAGGCTGATACTAATACGGATATATCGTTTGTTAGGTAAGTCAAYATTTTACGACACTTGCGGAACTTGATTGGACACCTCAATCTATTAGGTGCTTCATCATTGGCCTTGGAACACTACCGATCGTTACGTGTAAAGCAAATACAGCACGATACGTTATCGCACTTAGTTTTGTCGCGAGCCTCAACATTTTCACTTTCATCTGTTGGAGATTTAACTTTGGCCTCCGAATGTTTAGAGGCGACGCAGATATATATCAGCAACTCTCAGGAGGTATCGTTTTTCACATAGCCCCTGGGATGCTTAACAATTTCTGTTACAGACTGGTGACTATATTGTCCGTGCATTTACGACTGAGAAGTATTCCCAGGTAGGTTTATTTGATTGTTATCAGCTCGAGCGATGATTGTTCCCGTAGATACCAGAGTTTATAGCATTCGAGGATCGACTGGACAATTCATTACAGCGGGACATCATCAAAATGGAGCATCTGCGTATGCGCCTTACCCACGAACTTATATCATCCGACGTAGTTGATATGGAATTGATTGAATTGAAATTCATTTTCGACCGCAGTAAGCGAGCGAGATTTTCAGCGGTTTGGAACGCTCACGAGAGTTGCAGCTCACCACGATAACCGCGATTTCGCAATATTGCCTAACTATCAGCCACAAGTAATGGGAACCTTGAATGAGCAAACTCTGCTCCTCCAAAAGCAGTCGGGGGTGAGTAACAACTCGCTAACTGCCCTCTCAGGATGTTGACACTTCCATAGAACGGATGGCTCACAGCATTCCTTAGAATATATATAAAAGTACTACAGCAAGCGAGCGACCTTGACGATATGGTAGAAGAGAAGTTACTAATTGGTGATCGTCCTAAGCAGAGTTCAGATCCCAAAAAATGGCTCCCGCTTAAGGATCGGCTGCTCACTCAAAATCCAGAGGAACTGTCTGAGGTGAGAAAACCTCAGTGCATCTGGGAAAGCTTATAATTTTCAGCTCACCGAGGACGAACAATCATTGGTGAATTACGCGGATTCAATGRCCGAGTGGCTGGAACCTTATCACGATTATACCCGGCCTCCACCCCATGTGGTCCTAGCCGAGGCTGCCAAACAAACCGAACTGAAAACGGGACATCCACTCAAAGGTGTAGAAATAGAGCCGCTCAATGGTTCTTCGAATGGCGACAGTAAAAGGAATGAGGAACCACCGTTAATCCGGGACACCCCCGTGCTCATTGCTAACTACTTCAAAGGTTTGTGTCATCATCCAGACTCACAGAGTTACTCACCAGGTCCGAAGACATGAGGGCTAGACTTCTTGAAGCGCCGGATAAGTTGACAATCACGGAATTTTTACATCGAGCTACCCTCGCTCAGGAGGTGAGAATAATTTTAAACTAGGAGTACGTCGCTGAAGATTCACAGGCTTTCATCCTCTTTACTGTTGAGACGTTACGTTTCAAATCGCCATCTGTTGTGAAAGTGAACAAACTAGGACCTGTGAGTTAAAAGCTGAGCATGTAATGGTCGCATTCACATTGTCATTCAGCTTGTTGCAAGTTTCAAGGCGATCAAGRCAGATGGCCTCGCTCTTTTAAAAGACATTTCAGCATATCTAATCGAAAAAAGCGAACAATGGAACAGTGCCGAGAGTCGAAAGGCGTTCGCGAGCGCATGTTCGCAATTAACCGAATTAGATGAGGTATGGTGTCAGTAAGACGTGACCCTCTCAATTAACTGACTTGCCAGATTGGCCAGGACTTTGTTCAATCTATTGGCAAGAAGGTATGCGAATCTAAAAAGAAGGTTTTGGAAGGAGTAGGGAAGGGCATGACAAAAATCTGCACGACGTATGCTGCATAATTCCTGCATTCACACTTTTTGTAGCAGTATACCAACAGAATGATCGGGGCTAATTGAATATTCATTGTTATATCTCGCTGAATTAAATAAGTTATAAAGTATGAAAAGTGTATGACACTTCTTATCCCTTTCCGACGTCTGGAAGCAAATTACCCATTTCGGTAAGTAGATGTCACCACGTCACGACTTCTGATTCCAAATTTGATTGCAGACGCGACGCGTATAATGAGCCAATGTAAGTTCTACATGAACTCGGCTCTTGACACTTAATTACTCGTCACAGACGGAGAACACGGGAACAACCCATATTACGGCAGTGGAGGCGGATTCATTCAGGGTGCCTCGCCATTCAGTGCCTCAGCGAGTCCTGGTGGGGGACGCGTCAGTACATGCCCCACGCGTTGTTGACAATGAACTGAAGTTTTCTAAGAGGAGTGAAACCAGCCACTCTTTGCGGCCTGTTACTATCGCTCAACTTGTGAGAGCGACACAACCGCATGCTGATGCGGAATGGACAATAGAGGGTGCAGAGGTCGGTCAGGTAAGTTAGGCTGACTCAATGTTATTTGACGCTGAAATCCGACCTTATGAGGTTACATTGGTTGCACACATCGTCTCTATCCAAGCTCAAGCAACAAATAGAATCATTGGACTCGATGATGGTACTGGAAGAGTTGAGGCTCGGTGTTGGGTTGACTCGACTGCTGAGGACGAGACGGAAAAGTGGGCAGGCATCGAGTAAGTTCCAATCGTTCAAATTCAGCCTTGCAATGACATACGCTCTATCAAGGGAGAACACATACGTGCGAGTAACAGGAGGTCTCAAATCGTTTGGCAACAAGAGATATATTAATGCGTTACACATTCGCCCAATCAAGGATCCGCATGAGGTATACTACCATATTGCTGAAACAATCAATTCCAGCCTCGTTCTGGAGAGGGGTGCGGTGTGTAACGTGTGTCCACCTGGTATCTATTTGAACTCATTAGATGGCAGCCACCAGCACCTGGACAAGACAATGCAAGCAGGTCAGGGGCAAATAGAGACACATCGGCTTATACGGCTCAATCCTATTCCAACCCTGGCGGTATGGAACAATACAATCAGCTCCCACCCCTACAAAGGTCAATTATAAAATTCATAATTGATAATAGAAAGGATGAACAGGGTGTCCACGTCGCGGCTATCTTGCGTGGATTAAATACGGATCGATCAAAAATCGAGTATGTTGCGATATTCTCTATTACGATTGGACTAATTTCTCCTTCATCAGTGGTACTATCGAAAAGCTGCTCGATGAAGGGCATATATTCACTACGCTTGATGATTCTCATTTCAACGTTTCGAGTTGAATATGTTCTGTTCGAATGTACTTACGTATGCAYTGCCAGTACAGCACCCTCGCTTAAAATGCGCCGTCTTATCCAATAGTTTACCGAAGGATTGGGTCTTACTAATAATGCATCTACAGAAATGTAAGTATCATGTGTCCGCGACCAGAATAACAATCCATTCCTCATTATACATGTCTCTAACATGGCTCTGGGTATTGCAAAAATAAACTCTATCTGACGTTTTTCGATCGAAACGGGTATTACGTTGGACCACAAGGCATAGAATGTCATGCTTTGCAACAGTTGTCCTGTTCTTTGATGTCTGATTTTTCGCCAGAGATTCAGCTTGATAAACAAATCAAGACTGACGAGCACGTTCGACATGTTACCATTCGACAAATCATCGGAGCTGAGCGAAAGCACGATTCGGCGCCTTGGAATATCGAATGCCGTGAGGTCTCAGCTGTAAGTCRATCTTGTGCACGATTAAAATTGAATCTCAACGTCCACGTTTCAACACAGCTGATGATCGTGGCCAATATCTTAAATTGCTCCAAGAACCAAGATGGCTGTCTTGACTTCGACCTTGACGACGGAACAGGAAGGATTAAATGTTCAATGGGAAGCCAGAAATCTGCAGAGTCCTCGTTCGAGTTAGCGAAATTTATCTGGCATCGCAGGCGTCGAACTGAAAAATTCTAGCCATTTCGCTTACGTACGGGTCGTTGGGACCATATCACAATCACGCTCTAGGGATAAGAAATACTTCAAGGCCACAGGCTTGGCAGAGGTGATAGACCCTCACGAAATTTACTATCACTCCATAAAGGCTATCGAGCATTCGCTGCTCGTTCAGAAGTTGGTACGGCCAATTCGTCATCGTGGTAGCCTCTCCTCTTCACTCCTGCCTACAATGGCTTAACAGATCGAGCAATCGAAGAATAAAACAGAGTACACCAATGCCTTAGATCTGGAGAATGTTCAAGAAGCGCCGTCAGTGGGCGACGATACAACTCACAGTCGCGAACGCGAGGACACCTCGTATCACGAGAGTATAAATGACTCAGACTCAAGGACCTTGATGCAAGAAACAGTTGACGACTTCCATAGATGCCAACAACCCCCGTCTGTTACCAGGCGTTACGATGAACTAGAACGGCATGGGGATGGGTGGCCTTCGGGTCCTCAAATGCGGACCGTTTCTTCATCCTCAACTGCATCATATCATACTGCGTGCTCCAGAAGAAGCGCTTCACCAGAAGTACAGTCAGGACACGATCGCGATCAGGATATATCTCTTCTCGAGACGCCAACCAACATTTCATGCTGTAAGTACCGAGTTTAAATCAGACTGTTGTTGCATGACTTCCTTTTAATTTATAGTCCCAAGACAACGTTCACGTACTCGTATTCGTGATCCCTACGAACACCTGACCATTTTTCAACGTGATATAATCCTCTGCATTAGCAACGCCGTAGAAGACATGGACATGTATACTCGTCCTAATGGAGTGCACATCCGAGACATCGTACGTGGGCTACGCACAAAATATGCCGCTCGCTTGAACGAGCGAGAAATCGGGTGAGTAGCGCTTGTGATCGATTCCTTGCTTCGTCGAGCTCTGTTGCAGGGAAGCGATTGAGTACCTCCTTGACCAGGGATACATCTATACTAGCATTGATGATTCACACTACGCCATTACGCCCTAAATTGTAAATTAGTTTCGTTGTATTGCCAATTTGGGCCCTTTGTTATCATCTTCAAGATGTCGACTATTGTAAAACTTGGACTGGACTGGCCATCCTTTGCTGGCGTCAAATCCTTGTTTATCTTGTCAGAGATTTCAATCCATCGTTCGGTTCTTTGCTGATATACGTGTGTGCCGTTTGCTACATAACAGCGGCGATTCGTACAGCTCCGTTAGCTACTTAGAACAGGACCGCGAACCTAACGCAACACGGCCGCTTGGTATCGACTATCCAGGTATTACATGGAATGAGGAGAATAAACCCAACTGGGTTGGGCATCTGATTACCGGGTACTGTCGTGCCCCACGATACATTCCTGATCGCGATGAAAGCGGTCAAGATCCTGCCTATCTGGGCTCACCATTGCTCGTATATGATTATGCCCGAGGGGGTGACACAATTGCCGGCGTTAAGCAACAGATCCGTAGTTGGTTCCTTCCCAAGGCCGGCAAGAAGCCAAGCTGGTGTCCTTGGTCAGCCAACACAAGCCTATTCGGTGAGCCTATCGTGAATAATTACCGTCATCTGCTCACAAGCAGGAATAATACGGCAGTCACATGGGTAGGAATCAATGACTGCGCGTAAGTGAATCAGTTGGGTCGTAGGGCTGTCTGAACTTAGAGATTAGATACGGGACGAATTTCTCGAAGTCGATGAAAGATTTCTTGGGATTACACGAGGAGCTATACGAGGCAGGTGCCCGTAACTTCCTCTTCATAGATGTGCCTCCAATAGATCGGAGCCCAGCAGGTACGTGCAGGACTTAGTAAACATCTCCTAGCTGATGTCGGTAGTGCCGACTGGGTACTTCTCGACACGTGAGAACCCCTATATCAATTGGAATATCGCATTAGGAGAAACAGTCGAGGCATTTGCCTCTAAGCATGAGGACGTAACGGTGTTGATATACTCTTCACACGCGACGTTCACAAAAATTCTGGATAATCCAGAAAAATRCGACTTCACACCTGGGGATGTACGGAGGCGAGGGAGTAGTGTCTGGGTTGACCATTTGCATCCGACTAGTAAGGTGCACCGCGTCGTTGCGCAGGACTTGGCAGAGTTCCTGGAAACCGTGTGAATAAATTGACATATGTAGCCACGTGCACAAGTACCAAATAAAGGTAGCTACCTGGTCATTATGATGAACTGCGACTCCAGTCGGCTTGAGCAGGCCTTTTCAGACAACAGCCCGCTGTAACCGATGCCCTCGTGGTACTCTTCGTGGCTGCCTGACTTGCCGTCAGTCAACTTTACACTCCCGTCGGGTCTTCAAGGACGTTTTGTATCATTCGCGCTRAAGAAGTCCTTGGGACATTTCCTCAAGGCAGGGCAGCTGGATGCTCGTCAAATCGAGTCTCAGATTGGGTCGGGCTTTGTACAGATTAATGATCTTGAGCTGAACAATGAAGTCTGTTTTATCATTCTGCATTGCTTGTGGTTCTGATTGCACCATCCAGGCAATAAACTCCTTCTTGGCTGGCCTGCCACTTGTGTTACATGATGGCTATATATCATCCATCACTGCTCGCGTGCCTTGGCCTAACCCTTTGACGTCGAATCTGGGACTGTCTCTGGATGCATTGCGCCTTACATTTCATGTCGTTCCCAATATTACGACTCCTTCTCAAGGTGTTGACCTTGCAGAGTCTGTTGCATCTGCAGCGGAGACATTTATGCACGAGGAATTGGTTGAACAGGAAGACGCAACNCTATTGGATTCTGTTCATACTGAGGTTTCTCATGATATAGACAATACCATTCCTGGTGGGTTAGACCATATTGTGTCAAGTAATGAAGGAGATGSACAGACAAAGGCTGATTCTACTGGGGTTCCTCTGTTTGCTTCCCTCCTTGAAAAACTGCTTGCCAGATTTGAATTCAAGGCTGTAAACACAGAAATAACACTGGTTCATCCCGGGAACGTGAGCCTTACTCTTTCAATTGCAGAAATCCGTTATGGGACAGAGGCAAACGTTGGAGCTAATCAAAGCTCAAATGAAGGTGGTCCAACGTTAGCTGTCTTCGGAGTCAGGGTAACTACTCGGGATTTACAGCTGCATGGCAGCCCGTCTCTTGCCGGGTCGTATACTGGGCGCTCTCCGCCCATTAGACCATCATCTCCGAAATTACGTCATGCTGACCGCCCGGCCTCTCCGGCTACATCTTCGTCATCGCTGGACGAGGAGACCCAGGAGTTCATGTCGCAGAGCGTTGTATCATTTCCACCCCGACCAGACTCCTTCGTGGCTTCAGCATCAAGTAGTCTGTATCAGAGTGCATTTTCTGAGGAAAGCAGTCAACAACACCCGCTGTCATTGTCAAAAGAATTTGAAACCCAGGATGATGGCTTAACCTCAAGTCAGGATGATGTCAGCCAGTCGGGGTTGAGTGGAATGTATCAAGAGGGCTCGTCGGATGACGTGTTGCTGAGCTTTGGATCAGTGCCGCTCGTGATGCGTATTCTGACGCCGTCCTCCAATGATGCCAATGGTGACGGGAGTTCAAACACTCGTAACTCCTTCAAAGTCAACGTAAGCATGGGAACCATTGGTCTTGCATGTAATGCAAGACAATTGGCTAGCATCATCGCCATGGCAGGGTGTTTCGACGCACAGGGCGCCGCAAAGCCTTCGCCGCGTGCAAACTCAGATTCCATTAACCATGGACCTAATTGGAATTTTGACGTAGGCATTGAAGGTATAGCTATTTTGATGCTACCCGGGGGTATTGCACCCGAATCCCGTTCATCATTAGCCAGCTTTTTCGCTCGCCCTTCGACACTACCGCACCTTTTGAATGGCTACGTTCGATTCTATATCGGCGGCATAAATGCTGAAATCGCATCGAACAAAGATGTTTCCAGTAGCTCCCATCAAGGCGGAAAGACGAATCTGGCTGGTACATCTGCTAACTTGAGCCTGAGGCTTGAACTGAGGTGCGCTGATATAAATGCTTCTGTTCATTCGTTTCCAAGCCCAGCGTCCAAGATGCTGGTCTACCCCATCCTTTTCGCCGATCAACGTCTTCGCAATCAATATATTCCGCCTCGCATTCGACCAAAAAGCGATGGATGTCATGTGGGCTTGCCAACTCTTGCTGTTAATAGTCGCTGGGCAATTGAACTGCAAGACGATGGGTTGGATTTGACTCCTTGGAGTAGCGCACTGTTATCTAACGGTGTACCGGACAACACTAGTGAGGATGCCAAGAGTAGCAATGAATCTGCTATTTCCATGAGCATGGAGAGAACCACTGGCATGGAGCGCGGAAGGCATCCTCAACTATTGAAGGATGAGGCATCAATCTCAATCTCAATCCGACCATTACATCTCCTTTTGGACATTGAACAACTCAGTGAYCGGCATGTTGTGGCGTTCATACAAGAACTCGCTGTGGATGTTCGCAGGGACGGGGCATCGACCAAAGGCAGTGGAGATGGCGGGGAAACTGTCGCCGATGACGATCAAGGAATCACTCCTCCCGCTACTGCCACAATTCCTGACCCAGAAAAAGAAGGGAAGCTACCAGAACGATTGATTTGGGGAGACACGCATCCAAACCCAGAAGCTGGTGAATTTGGACATGCAAGAACATCAATGAAGGTCTGTTACGTCGTTTTCTCACCTACTTCGGCTCAACGCGCCTAGCAGCATCGAATCCGAAATCATACGCAGACCAGCTTTTCCATCACATTTGTGATGATTCGTGTGGAGTTACGGTGTTCTCCTCCGTTGTCCCATCTACCGTCTAGATCAGGAACGCTGGTGGCTGATTTTCATCGTTTAAAACTCTTTTCCGAAGATCGTTCTGACGCAAGAACTGCAAGATTTACACCGCCACCTGTTCAACCGAATCCAGTTTCCCCCAGTTCTGGCCCCTTAGTTCGCGTTCAATGCAGCAACATTCTGTTCGGCTTTTGCCCTATTCGTGAGACTGTTGCCACTGTTATGGCCACAATTACATCGTTGCATGATTTTCATGAACAAGAGGCGATGGATAGCGACAGTGCAGCGAGAATACCTTTGGAGTCACGAATGTCCATATTGAAGGCAGTTCATCTGGACGACGACGCTCCCGTGATAATGTTCGATGTGAACATACCTTTGATCTACGTTAATCTCTCGAAGGAAGCGTTGAATGGACTATTAGTATGGGCAGATGACGCAACTCAACTCATGGGACGAATGGCAAGCTCGCAGCATGTCAAACRTAGTACTTCTACAGGGATTTCCGGCCTTGAACACGGTGATACTTCCCAGAAAGCCAACCCACTTCGTATTAGCATCTCTATAACCGAAGGTCAGCTTATTGTATTTATTCTAATATTAAAGCTTAACTTCAGCTCGATTCTAGTCGTAGTCAGGCTTATGATCCCCTGCTCTGATGGTATCCAGTCGGATAAACGCCCATTCGATATTTCAGCCTCCGAACTAGCTGCATCAATAGGATTGAGGCCTGGGAGCACGGTACCTACCCATCTCTGTATGCAAATATCTAGATTGACGGAAGATAGGAACAATCCGTTGTCGATATAGATATTATGGACCTYACGCTTGAGAAAACTTCTTCTGCGAATGAACTCCAGACAATTCTGGCACATACTACGCCCCGTAGCCTGGTGAGCAAACACTTTTCATCTTACGTCGCACTAGACTTACTTTTTCCAGTCGTCGCCTTGGAAGTCAACCCTCAGGTTAAACATCACATCTTTAGTGAGGCCAAGATCTGACGCCAAGGAAACGAGACTCAACTTCATGCTCTGTGGTGTGACCGGTAACATATTTTCAGACACTCTATGGATTAACGATTTGAATTTATTCATCAAGTCACCTCCAGGGGTAATATCACATTTACAGCCATTAAAGTTGACTCTACTGACTGCTGAAATCAGGTATTTGAAACAGTCATACCGAGTGAAAAAACAAGCATTTTTTTAAGATTGCAAGAAAGTTCCATTCGTGCATATGCTCCCACACATCCTGGAGCCTTGCTTCTCCACGTAGGGGACTTGGAATTTAGGACGGACATCATCGGCAATGCGATCGAGAATGCATTTCATGTCCTTATTCCCAACCTGTCCTTATTAACTGTTGATGACATGGCTTGTTGCGAAGATGTCGGGGTTGCTCATCAGACTTCAGGTGTTTCTTTTTGGAAGGTAACTCGGATTTCATTCTTGTCGGTYTGTTTTTACAATCCTCCAGTACTGTGGCTACGCACTCGTTGCCGAAGTCACCGACTCAGCTATTCGTTTTACCGATGTCAAGGGGACAACAGATACACAGGTAAGTAGACGATGGTGTAGCATCCGGGTATCCTTGACGCTGGACAAAGGTGGTGGTTGAGAAGATTAATCTGCGGATGCATCTCTGTGCAGACACTCTGACGGCTGTATTGGGTCTCGTCAATGACTGGCAACAGAATTTAAATCCAAGAGAGGCTAAAGAGTATGGCGGCATCCCGCACTAGCTATTGCACACTAACGATACTATTTAGAACCCCAATGCCTCGCCCGGCGCCAACCATGGTTTCCGAGGGATATTCACCCACGACCAGTATGATATGTACGTACGCATTTCTTAAAGTGATGTTTATTTTACTTACATGCAATGATATAGCGTCTGTAGAAGATATTGCCTTGCGACGCTTGCCCGAGGTAGGACCAGCGCCAGACATGATCAACGACGACCTTCCAACGAACATAGACTACCTGGACGAATCTTTTAGCGCAACGGCAGGCTTGCGAGAATTGCGCGACGAAGATTTAGATGACTTTAGCGATGATCATGATTTTGAAGTTGACTTAGCTTCGTCTGCTACAGAACATAGCGGCACGGGCATCATATCGCGGGTACGGGGGGAAACAGTTAAAATGATGCGACAAGAAGGCATTCAGGTCGTTGAAAACTTCTTCGAGTCGCTCCCAATGGACACATCAGCCGGATCGCAACAGTATGCTATGTCCATTGACTCTCATTAAGCCATCGGAGTGACTAAGTTTATAGCTTCGGTGATACCACGTTCCGGATGCGAGCCTATCATTGTAACTTAGCTTTGCTCCTGTACGATGGTTATGACTGGGTCAAAACAAGAAAAACCATCGAAAGAGAGGTAAAGGATATGCGACGTCGCTTGGCCAAGTTCAGACAACTTGTCGCGAGTGGACAGACACCAGATTCTAGCGTCGAGGAGATGAGCACCGTCTTATTCAATTCCGTATATATTGGCCTGGACCAAGACGTCGACAGTTTCGAGCCCGGCGCTTTAATAGCTGCCATTGATGAGCAATTGAATGACGACATAGAAACTGCAAGCCAAAGTTCTTGGCAATCTCTACGCCCACACGCACCCGGAAAACCGAAGCCAAAATCTATTCGTGTTCATGGGAGGAAATTGACTCGATCGAAGGGGCCGAGTATGGAATTTGTCCTGAGAGGCGCCAATGTCGAGGTGGACCATTATAGAGGATCTGGCGAGCTGGTTTCTCGGACTTTCGCTGCCATCGAAGACGTTGAAATTCTTGACCACATCAAGACTTCTACCTGGCGCAAATTTTTGACCGCACTTCAAGTTGATTCACGAGGTAACACCCGTGAGACAGATTCCAGTATGGTAAGGGTGGAAGTACGGAATGTTCGTCCGGTTCCAGGACATCCTGCTGAAGAAGTCCGGTTACGCGTGAGTTTAAAATTCTCTTTCCTGGATCGCTGTTGATTACCAAGCAGGCCAAAATCTTACCGCTACGCCTTTACGTTGATCAAGACGCTGTCGATTTTCTGAAGAAGTTCTTCAGTTTCAAAGATCCAAACGCACCCTCCGAGACGGAAGGTTCAAGTAGCAATGAGACATATATCCGTATGTCATCTATTTATTTCCTCCATGTTCYTTTTCCCAATGATTATAAAGAATTTGCGGAGGTTTTCCCTGTCTTATTGAAATTAGACTACAAACCCCGTCGCGTTGACTACAAAGCTCTTCGCGAGGGGCGAACGATAGAACTTATGAACTTCTTCCATTTTGATGGAGCAGAGATGACGCTCCGTCACATAACTCTCTCAGGAGTGAGTACATTATCCTGGTAAAATGAACCTCTTATTTCTATTTCTATTCATATAACTAGATAATGGGGTGGCCGAGGTTATTTGAACTGTTAAATGACCTGTGGACGCCGGACGTAAAGGCAACCCAACTGGTCGATGTGATATCTGGTGTCTCCCCGATACGCTCGGTTGTGAACGTTGGTTCCGGTGTGGCTGATCTCGTGTTGCTCCCGATCGCTCAGTATAAAAAGGATGGGAGAATATTACGGGGATTGCAGAAGGGCACTACAGCTTTTTTCAAGTCAACTGCTCTGGAAGCCATTAAACTTGGTGCGAAACTAGCCACAGGCACTCAAGTAATYTTGGAACAAGCAGAGGGCGTGCTGGGAGGCCAATTCCAGCAAACGGTTATGACGGAAACCATTCAAGAGGATGATCTCCTCTTAGCCGGTGACGCTAGTGGTGACGAAGGACCCTCAGATGCCATATCTAGATATGCAGACCAACCTAGGGATATATCAGAAGGCGTGCATTCGGCGTATCGTAGTCTGCGTAAGAATTTCGGTTCTGCCGCTCAGACGATACTTGCTGTTCCCATGGAGGTCTACGAAAGGTCGGGAGATGAGGTATGTATAAATTTACTTCAGAAGCCCGGTTGCCTCATCATCTCATGGGTACAGGGAGCAATCCGTTCCGTCATTCGCGCTGTACCCATTGCCGTGTTAAAGCCCATGATCGGTGCGACGGAAGCTGTCAGCAAGACTTTATTAGGTCTCCACAACACTCTTGAACCCAATGTCCGGCACGACAATCAAGCAAAATACAAGCAACAACGATGAATATCCTCCCATTCAAACTTTTGTTCAACATCAACAACAATGCATTGCCAGTGCCCAACCTGTAACGCCAAGGATTAATTACACTGTAGAAGTATAAACAATGTCACTAACCTAATCAACGATCATGTCCATAGATTTTCCATCCCCTTGTATGAGGGCGCTCCTTGCTTTGGCGGGTACTTTGATTTTTTCCCGAGTTTTCTCAACCGAATCAACGACTATTGGTTCATGTAGCTTGACGGATGCTTTGATAGCCTCCAATTTCTTTCTACGGTGAACATGTTGTTTTTCACGTGCAGCAGCCATTCTACAGAAAAATTAAGGATGCAAAAATGACCGGTAAGAAATATTCACACCTGTGCTTGAAGAAGGCACGTTCCCGGCGGGTCTTAATCTCGGCAATCCGCTTCATAGCTTTGATAGTCGTCTGTACCAACTCGCGGTCGTAGCGGACAGGAACATTTCTTCGTTTCTCAAAGTCGATGGTCGAGTCCTGGAGAGTTATGAACTGCATGCGAAGGATGGCACAGACGATTGCATACGACAGTCATTTCCTTGCCTGCCGCCTTCCTAAACGCTTTCGTCCAACGCACTTTTCGAGGATTGCGTTTCATCCTATTGACGTTCAAAGTGAGCTTTCGTTCGCGTAAGATGACCTTACTTGAAGTTTTTATGACACCTAAACGATTATTAAGAGGAGAAATAACGAATACATGGAGGATTACTTTGACGAGCAGAATCTGAATACTTTGGCATCGTTCCGGACAAATGCAGAGCCTGCACGGGGAACACTGAGGGAAAAGCCGGTACGTAAGTACAGGTACGCACCATGTCCTGGGTATACGTTTGTCGAACAGAAGTAGCACTTTTCTATACGCATTGTGCGTTTTCAAGAAGAGGAGGGATCGTGTGAATAAGCTACTATATCGTACAATGTCATGCCTCGCGACCCTTCCGGGCAACCCTCAGGCACTCGTCCTCCATGCCTTTGAGCCATATCACCTCTATGCCCGCCTCCTTTAGTTTGCGAGCACCCTCGCATGTCACGAAATCATCCGGTTCCCCCACACCAATATAGCAACGCTTGATCTGTGCATCGATAAGTGCGTCTGCACATGGCCGAAGGCCAGAAGTCCTGATCGAGCAAGGCTCCATGGTGGTATATACATCGACCTGATGAAGGAGATCATCCACGCTGGGCAACGTATCCAGCGAAGGAAAGAGTGCAGCAATGTCCGGCTGCGTTAGATTTCGCGCTTTAGTCAGCGCATTTGCTTCGGCGTGCGTGTTGCCTGGCAGTTCTCTGGAATAACCAGTAGCAATGACGGTAGAACTACCCGAGTCGGATGGCCACGTCGTGGCAAGGACGCAGCCAACACAGAATGCGGTCGGTGAGGGGACGCACTTCTCCGCCTCGCTCAAGGCAAGCGAAAGGTAATGGCGAATATCTGACGCAAGTTCCATATCAAGAAGTTGTGGCCGTCCGAGCGCAATTTCTAGCATTACATAATCATACTCTTATATATACTCCCAAATCCGCCGCAGACTTTCTTGACTCCCACCATGTCCTCGCTGCTTCCGGATGAGCTTGGAAATGCGCGGAACATTCAAGAGGACGATCCTATGCGAGGTTCTGAGCCGGAAGAGGAGSAAGGCGAAGGCGACCCCATGCTCACAGAGGATAGCTCCGAAGAAGGTGAAGATGATGAGGAGGAGGAGAGGCGTATTCGGCAAGGCTTCATTGTAGATGAGGACGAGGATGAGAATGAGGTCGACGGGAAACTTCGAAAGCGGCGCAAGCGTAAGAAACATCGTCGACGTAAGGGCTCACTTGTCTTGGCTCTCGACTTTTATTTCTTATACTATTAAATATCAAGGTGAAGAAGATGAGGCTCTCGAGGAAGATGATCTAGAGTTACTAGAAGAAAATACTGGAGCTTCCTTCAAGAAGAGTCGACTGACTCGCCTCCGCCGTGGTCGCGAGTCCGAATCACCTCCTGCTGTATCAAGCTCGAAACGTAGAACAGTAGTCGAATCGTCCGATGAAGACGACGAGTCTCGCCCTGTGCCAGATATTCATAACATATGGGATGATGGTCGAGACGAGGAAGATGATGACATGGACATGGATGATTTTATTGACTACGACGAAGAGGAGGACGGGGGTGTCCCCATGGATGAAAAGGCGCGTGAGAAGAGAAGGAGAGAGAAACGTCAGGAGCAAGAACGGCGGAAGAGGGCGCGCGGCGTTCGGCCTGAAGTCGAAGGCATCGACGCCAAGTGAGTTTTCATACACCTGCTGAACAATTGTTACTGAATTTATTCTAGTGCTTGGGACGAGTTACATGACGTATTTGGAGATGGTCTCGATTATGACTGGGCTTTGGATGATGATGACGTTGAATTCGAGGAGGAGCTCAAACCTGAAATGAAGCTGGCAGATGTAAGTATAGCTGTCGGTCTTATTCCCTGCCTCTTGACAGCTCGCCTCCTCAGGTTTTCGAACCTACGGAAATTCGCAAAAAACTTCTCAGTGAAGACGATGACCTAATACGTGCTCAAGACGTTCCTGAACGCATGCAACTTGCGACGTCCTCGTTATCTCGCTCGTCGACGCTATCTTTGCACACACAATTGACAGAAGAAGACCTTGGCGGTGCGGCAATGTGGGTGACACAACGCATATCGTTAAGGAAGAACCGCGATTTCTTTACTCCTGATGGGCAGTACCAGCACTTGAAGGCTGCTCTTGTCATGGCAGTCACCTTTACCCTTCGCTTCTTGTTTCTCGAAGAGTTTGAGGTACCATACATCTGGACACATAAACGCGACTACATCTGTCATTTCGACATGCAGGATATGCGAACTAGGATTGAGCTTCTCAGCTTGAACGAGTTATGGCGCATACACGCTCTTGGCATGAAATAYCGATCTCTGGTAGAGCGACGCCGAGCCTTGACATCGTCATATGAACGCCTGAAAATGAAGGACGCCTACTTCGAGGACGACGTGATTTCTCGAATAGACAGCGCGGAGATGGTTGCTGATGCTACTGAGTGGCTGTCTTTGAAGTACAAAGATAAAAAGGCGGATGAAGTGCAATTTCGGTTTCACGATGACGAGCAGGTTGGGTCAAATAAGAAGAGAAAGATGCCAAGCCGTATATCCGCCTACGAGATTGCAAAGAGGAGTATCGTCTCGAAATTGGCACAGGTGAGGAGACCTCACATTGTCCGTTCAGCGAAATTGACATATTGCAGGGATTTGGGATTCAACCTCACCAAGTTGTGCTCAACTTCTTAGCCTCTCAGCATCTACATTTCGTGGATGACCAAGAACTGAATCCTATCGCTTACGCCGAACAATTCGCCGATCCAGATCCACTTAAAGCGCAACCTCCTGAGGAGTTGTTGAGTCGTGCTCGCATGCTCCTGTCGACGGAGATCGGCAAGGATCCCTTGCTCAGAAACGAATTCCGTAAGCTATACAGAGAGGAAGCGCAAGTCACGGTTGAGCCGACTGACCGTGGCGTTGCTAAAATTGACGAGCGACATCCATACTTCGTAAGTCACTCCTGTGTGGTGCGTTGAAACAAGCTGATTGCCTTATTCCAGAATTTCAAATATCTGTAYCGAAAGGACATCAAGGACATGTTGGAATCTTCCCAATTTCTCCATATTCTCGCCGCCGAAGCTGAACATCTGGTGAATGTTGTTATCAGCGTTCCCACGCAAGCTGTGAACGACTTCGAACGCCGTCTTAACGACGCGTTTGCATCAGACAGCTTCAGTGATGCTGCGAGGGCATGGAACGCTGAGCGCCTACGTGTTGTTCAAGAAGTCATCCAACTACATCTCATTCCCACGGGAACCAAGTGGGCAAGAGAATATCTACGAGAAGAGGTAGAAGATTTCTTGGCTACGCGATGTGCCGGTCGTCTCCGTTCAGTGCGTGCATTTCACCGCTTACTTTGTACATTCTTATCGAATTTGTCCAGCATATTGACGTAGCGCCTTATGCTGCACCTTCTATGAAGCTGGATGCACCCTCTGTATTTGCCCTTTCGTGGGGAAAGGGTGACCCTCTGAAAGATCCGGTACATCTTGTCTTCCTCGATGAAGCAGGAAGAATGCGCGAATACACCAAGATAGACAACCTGCAGGATAGTGAGATGGTGGAGGAATTTACCGACATTTTGAAAAAGCGCAAACCTGACGTGATTGTTCTTGGCGGTCTGAGCATCGCAACGCTCAAACTGACTCGGCGCGTGAAGGACATTTTGAAGGGCGGTGACATCATGGTGCGAGGCCCCGCTATCAATGGGCAAGCTTTCGATGTCCCTGTTATCTATGTCTTCGACGACGTTGCTCGCATATACCAGCACAGTAGCCGTGCTGTAGACGAATTTAGCGCCTTGCCTACAACGGCTAAATATTGTGTTGGCTTAGCCCGTTATGCGCAGAGCCCGCTTAACGAATTCGCCGCCCTGGGATCCGATATCGCAGCTATCACGTTAGAGGAAGATCAGCATTTGGTGAGTATCTGTGATGTATTTTGACCATTTCGTTTCGTTTCTGACTGTATTGCAGGTTCCCAGGGAGAAAATGTTGACAGCTTTCGAGCGTGTCTTGGTCGATGTAACGAACAAAGTTGGAGTTGACATCAATCGTGCCGTCACAGATTCGTATTACCAGAACCTTTTACCTTTCGTCTGTGGCTTGGGTCCACGGAAGACACAGAGCTTGATGAAGAAAATAGGAGGCATGGTAAGCCAGTGTCATTGGGTTTTCTGTCACATTCTTAAGACAATACAGGGAGGTAGCCTAGCGAACAGGGATCAGTTTATCAAGGGGGGCTTGCTAACGACCAAGATATTCTTAAATGCTGCTGGTTTCCTGCGTATACTGCAAGAACCAGAGACGAAGGCTTCAAAGAACCGGCACGAAGAGGACAACGCTCAGGACCCTTTGGATGATACCCGTATTCATCCGGAAGACTACGAGCTGGCAAGGAAAATGGCTACAGATGCGTTAGAGCTTGATGAAGAAGACATTCATGACGAGCATCCCTCGCACGTTGTATCTTTAATCATGCGTGATCCTGACAACGAGAAAAAGCTATCGGAATTGAATTTGGACGAGTTCGCCATCAGCTTATACGAAGCGAATAACGACCAGAAGCGGCACACGCTCAATGTAATACGTGATGAATTGGTTAAGCCATTTGCCGAGCAACGGGACAAATTCCTATTACCTGGCGAGTGGGAAGTAGTAACGATGCTTAGTGGGGAAAGTAGACGGACTCTTCGACCTGGTTATCTCATCTCCGTACAGGCGACGCGTGTGCAAAAGCAATATGTTAATGTCCGGCTCGATTCAGGCGTGGAGGGCGTTATCGATGCACAATTTATAGCAGATGAACTGCCAAATCATGCTGGCGATGTAATCAAAAAAGGACAAACCCTTGATGGTGTAATCATCGATATCAAGCCCAAAATTTATGAAGAAGATAGTTTCATCGTGGAACTGTCTTCGCGTCCGGCGGATACCAAGAATGGTGATGATACGTACCGACGGGTCAGACATGACGAGGCATGGGATCATGCTCGATACGACAAGGATCGAGAAGTCATGGACAGGAAAAAACGGGCAGAAGTGGACCGCACTAGAAGAGTCATCAAGCATCCTAATTTCCACAACTCCAATGCTGCACAGGCAGAAGCCCACTTGGAGAGGCAGCAACGCGGTGATGTTGTTGTTAGGCCTTCGTCAAAGGGAACCGACCACCTGGCTGTCACCTGGAAAGTCGATGATGGCCTCTATCAACATATTGGCAAGTTTTGTACCGCTATGTGCGAGGCTTTGCTTATTGATCCTTGGGTATAGATGTAGTAGAGCCGAACGCTGACCCGACCGGTCAGACAATTGGGAGTCAGCTTATCGTGGACAGCACACATAGCTATGCAGATCTAGACGAATTGATTGTAAATCACGTGCAGGCGATGGCCCGACGTGTTGAGGAACTCATGAATCATGAGAAGTTCAAAGCGGGTTCAGAAGATGACCTCCGTCAGTCCCTGGTTTTATATTAGCCTTACCGATTGCTGACAACTTGCAGACCTTTTCTTGAAAAACTATCTCGCTGCCAATCCAGCTAAGAGCATGTATGGCTTCACATTAAACAGGAAAAAACCCGGCCATTTCAATCTCTGTTTCCTTGCAAACAAGAATTCAACTGTACAGACATGGGTACGTCACTTTCGCAAGCATTTCATTCAACTCATTTACGCTTGTTCGCATTAGCCTGTACGTGTGACGCCCGAGGCATATTATTTGTTCGATGCTGCAGCAGTTGGTGTTTCTGAATTGTGTGATGCCTTCAAAGTCAGGTACTTCCGTCATCAATTTTGTCCGTGATTGTTGCCTGACCTTACTTCGGCGCAGACATTTGCACGAATCGCAAAACCTTGTGACCGCTGCTGGTGGAAAGACACCCTTCGGAGCTGGTGGTAGAACGCCAGCGCGACCTGGAGGCGCAACGCCAGGGCATATGTCTGTCCGCCAAGTGGGGCGAACTCCCAACCCGTATGGCAACGCTACTGCAGCACCCTATGGGGCACCGATCCCAGGCAATGCTACTCCAGCACCCTATGGGGCACCGATCCCGGGCTATGGAATGCCACCATCAACACCTTATGGTTATCAAACGCCTCACAGACCCCCTAATTATCCAGCACCATCGAGACCTCTTGCACCTCCAGGTATGGCGGATCGTACAGCAGCGGTTCCACAGCACAGCACAAGTTCAGGCTGGGGAAGTTCAGGATGGATGTAATCAATATGTTATTCATGTTTCCTCTTCCCATCTAAGCATTGTGCTGTCAGCTGTATGTAATTATTGTATTGCTTAGAATAATATATACGTCACGACGCCATGATGTGCTTTATATCATGTACAAAAACAGTCTTCGTTGATTCACCATGCCAACCTCTGTTGCTGCTGGCAGTGACCAAAAAACGTGCACCAGCATCGACAACTGAGTAACTGTGAGATGATATCTTGCTACATCCAGAACTTTGTACATACGCATCTGCGACACATAACCACCATGATGTCCAGGTATAATTTTGAACTGAACACCTTTGGCTTTACTCAGGCCGTCTTGCTCAACACTCTCGGCAACGTTCCATAATCGAAGGTTGTCTACGGAAGCGCTGTCACAAGACCACTGTTGAGAATGATCTGCTCGGGGGAGCTCATAACATACCAAGCAATATGCCGACAGTCAGGGAAAGCAACCACACACGAGACAACACCAGAGCTAGTGGGGTTTCGCAGTGTCTTAAGGAGTCTTGGCGTATTCAAGGTGCCCGAATATCCGAGCTGGCGCACATCCCAGACATCGACCGCCCCGTTGCGACGTCCAGCATACAGCTGGTTGCCATCTGTGGACCAACATGCCTTTCACTATGTAAGGCATACGAGAGTCACAAACTGGGCGCAGAGACTTACGGATAGACACCATGGCGGTGTCTTTTCGCTCATCCAAAGTCTTCCAACGCCTCTTCCAGTTGTCTGCACCCGCCTGTCCCATAGAACAACTTGGCCATCGATGTAGGCCGTCATTAGAACATTAGACGAATATGTTGCATAGCTTGTGGGGTCCAGCAATGGGGGCGCATTCTTTGGTGGAGGTATCGAGCTTAGAGCCGGCCGTGGAGGCTCCAGAGTTTGAACAACATTCGAAGCACCTTGAGTGGACTCTGTGGCGATCGGTGGTTTTTCGTCTCCACCATCTCCCACACCATCGGGGTCATCATCAAAAAGAGGGTCATAAGAAATATCAGACTTGGCGTCTGAATCTTGTGCTGGTTGTCCCTTTCCCTCAGGTTGGTTTTGTACTTGAGTTTGGGGTGAAATCCCATTAGTCCTATCCTCCGAAGTCCCATCGCCTATACTCTCCGACGGACCGGGATCTGTTTCCATTCCTGCACCTCCATCGCCATACGTGGACGAGGCAACATTTGACCACCCGGAAGCCAGCGGCCGCAGAGAAATGGCGGTAAGCTGTGATCCATGGGCTGTGAAATGCCTGGCTATCTGCCCTGTATTTAGGTCCCATTGCTAGAAGTACTGTCACTGGTCAGATCAATAATAAATCTCGCAACGTACAATAGCTTCACCATCCCAACCTGCGCTGAAAAAACCCTTCTCATCGGCATCAAGAGACAAAGCAGACACAGGCCCACGATGTCCATTCATGACGTGTATCAAGCGGCCTGGGTCATGACGAACTGTAAAGAGACTGATATTGCCTACCTTTTGTGAGGTGATTAGCATGCTCCTTGATGTATAGTAAAAATGCCTTACATCCGAGCCAGCAAGCGTCCACAGGGCATCTGAGTGCATGGCAAGGCTATAGACAGGTGATAGCGAGGATTCATCTTCTCCCAGCCTGTCTTTCAGCTTGGAAGCATCTTGTGGAAGAGAATTCTCCCACCAGCACCGTAGTTGTCCTGACTTCATAATACCTTCAACTACACCAGAATGGTGTCGTTGAGGTGCTGTCAGAAAGTTTTTGCTATTAACAGCAGTGAAGATATCGTAGTCACGCATATATCCATCATCCGAGCCGGTAAGGAGATGCGTCATACAATAGGACGCCGCAAGCGCGTGAGTAGAGACAGGATGTGGAATTGCGCATATTGCTTCAACAACGAAGGCGCGAGGCGGYGGAAACCCATTTGCCGACATCGACAACGCTTTTTTGCGTAGCTGGATAGGTGATAAAGAACGCTTGCGAGGGAGAGGAGATGAAGGTAGCGCAGCTGCTTCATATTCCGATTAGTTCRTTAGGCAGATTTGGGGACATGTGCACACCTTGGTTTGTTGTTGGTTGGGGTGGCCTAGTATTATTCTGACCTGGGACAGGTATACCGGGCTTGACAGCGGGGTCCACATCCATTTGCGGTGGCGGAATATCATCTTCGTCTTCATCTTCGTCTGAAGCGTCGTCCGAATCCTCTGCTCCCGAGTCCTGAATGTATGGGTGAGATGTGGGCAAGACATTATGATACGAGCAGATGCACCTCCTCTGTAGCTTCGCCCGCGCCGATGTCAAGGCCATCGTCCTCAGCCTCCAACTCCACGTCTTCATTATCAAACTCAACGTCTTCGACATTGTCGTCATCTGAATCACTCGGCGACATGGCGGCCGAGTGCAAGTCAGATATATTTAATACTATACAGTTGCGCGTTATGGTTCCGTTTTGGACACTGCTTTATTTCATTCGACGATGCCGKGTAACACACTTGTTATCTACATTAAAGTGACGGGTATTCAAAATGTGTTTTTGGACATTTTGTGAGATAATGAATGAAAAGTCAATCATCGTTTCACGTTATGGCTATTTGTCCCAAAGACCAGTCATTACTCGTCTCGGTAATCTAACCTTGCACGATGGTTTTGGCGGACTTGGGTCGCAAGCTTAATGCTGCTCTTTCTTCGCTGAATAGAGCACCAATTGTCGACGAGAAAGTACTGTCATCTGTCTTCATAGCCTTCTTTACTCTTCTCAACCACGGATAAGGTCCTTGACGCAACTCTTAAAGAAATAACTGCTGCTTTGCTCGAGTCCGATGTTAACGTCAAACTTGTTTCTCAGCTACGGCAAAAAGTCAAGGCTAAAGTAAAGGCATCTCTAGAGGGTAATGCGGATAAGGGCAAGGAAGCAAATAGGAAGTATATGGTCCAGAAGGTATATCTTGCGCACTCAACTTGGATCTATTCACAAGTGCCTTCTAGACCGTATTTGATGAGTTAGTGGCATTGGTAGATCCAGGCGTCGAGCCATATAAGCCGAAGAAGGGACAATTGAATGTGTTAATGGCCGTCGGGTTGCAGGTGTGGGCTATATGATCCCAAGTTTTTCAAAGGTTCACATTCGCCCCATCGTAGGGAAATGGAAAAACGACTACGTGCACGAAACTAGCGGTATACTATCAAAAGCGTGGTTTCAAGAGTGCTATTGTCTGTGCAGACACGTTTCGTGCTGGCGCATTCGACCAGACTCGACAGTCAGCCACGAAAGCAAAGGTGGCCTACTTTGGATCATACACAGAAACGGATCCCGTGTCCATCGCGGCACAGGGCGTGGCAAAGTTTAAGAAGGAACGCTTTGAAGTCATTATTGTGGATACATCAGGGCGACACAAACAAGAATCAGAATTGTTCCAAGAAATGGTACAAATCGGCGAAGCAGTAAAGCCTAACATGACAGTGCTCATATTGGACGCGAGCATTGGTACATCCCGAGCTTCTGGTACATTTCCATCACAACTCATTTAACTTAGGCCAGGCCGCGGAGGCTCAAAGCCGTGCTTTTAAGGAGAGCGCGGACTTTGGTGCCATTATCGTGACAAAAATGGACGGTCACGCCAAGGGAGGAGGCGCGATTTCCGCGTACGTTAAGCGCCTATGTCAATGAACGCGCTCACATCGCATCAGTGTTGCAGCAACAAAAACACCCATCATATTCCTCGGTGTTGGCGAACATCTCCATGATCTTGACCGATTTTCACCGCAACCATTCATCTCAAAGCTTCTTGGTTTGGGCGATATGCAAGGCTTGATGGAACACATGCAAGATCTAGCCATACAGAATCCGGACAAGCAGAAGGAAATGGCCAAGAAGCTTGAAGAAGGCAAACTCAGCATTCGTGATTGGCGCGAGCAGATTCAAAACGTCATGAACATGTAGATAGAACCTTCTTTGACTTTTTCTTGCATTGTGACCTGGTTWTATCAGGGGACCTATAAGCAAGATTGCTTCAATGATTCCTGGACTGCCACAGGACCTTCTTCAAGGTTCCGACGAAGAGGGTTCAATGCGCCTGAAGCGCATGATCTATATTACCGATAGTATGACTGCTGTTGAGCTTGATTCTGATGGATCTCTATTYATGGAGATGGGCAAGGACGGCAAACCGATTGGACTAACATGGCGCGTTACTCGTGTTGCACGTGGTAGTGGAACAAGTGTTCGAGAAGTCGAGGAGTTGTTATGCCAATATAGGATGATGGCTAATATGGCTAAGCAAGCTGGTGGAAAGAATGGATGGTTCGTGATATGGCATTTCAAATTACTACAACTGACATTGGAGCAGGTTACAAGCGATGCAAAAGGTACAAGCCGCTGCGGGCGGCAAAGGACGGGGAGTTGGAGGCATGCCCACGCCCGCGCAGATACAGGCGATGCAGGTAGGACACACCTTCTCAGAGGCCAGAAGACTTATAAGGTCAAAATGGACAGCGTGCGATGCCGCCCGGAATGTTGCAACAGATGCAACGTCAACTTAGGACCGGCGGCGGAATGCAGGAAATGATGAAGGCAATGATGCAGGGACAGGGAGGAGATCAATTCGACATGGAAGAGATGCAAAGTAAGCATGCCAGAAAAAATGTGTCTGACCCACTCTCATGGAACAGGAATGATGGCATCGATGGGAAACGGATTGGGTGGGCTGGGCGGATTGGGCGGATTGGGAGGAGGGATGGGGGACATGCTGAAGATGATGGGCATGGGTGGCGCTGCACGGTAATCGGAATGATAGCCGTTGCAGCCGGTGGCAGGCCATAGCAACTGAAGCGCCCGTGACATGTCACACAACGGATACGAATACGCCTGAATTATTTCAGTCTTCGGTTCCGGGACTTTCGGACAATTGGTAGAGAACCCGAAGCGAGCTGGACACCCAAATATCTTGTGAAAATTTGAGAGAGATAGGAAGGCCAGCTCATATGGAAGAACTGAAGTAAGCCCACGACAAAAGCCCGGCGAAGGAAAAGATGGCCGTCAGATATGATTGGCTTGGCAGCTCSCTGACAGAGGTTCCTGAGGATAGGACTAGCATCATCCCTGGCTTTCCCCGTGAGTGCCTAGAATATCCCACAATCCCCAATCTAGAGCACTTTTGGTCCACAAGAAATAACATAACCTACGTGCTATGCCGCCGATATTCCCTCGTTAAACTCTTCGCATGCTACAAGCTTCTTCGCCTCCAGATGTGCAAGACCTTGGAGAGGATGATTCCGACTACTTTCGCTTCGTTCACGGTCGCTCCTTGAATGCTTTAAACACTACTTACATGTTGCCCGTTGACGAGGACGAAATCAAAGTGAATTTTCGTCTTATCTTCTAGGCCCTCGGCAGGTAATTTACCTCGGCTTCCATAGCGCTCCGAACTGCATCACAGGATGCTACAATTTGTCTTTCAAGGAAAGAATTATGTAGGCCCTGTCAAGCGAACTCTTCAATTTGGCGAGCGACGAAGAGGTTCGATCCTGGCCTTGTTTCCGATACATGGATCCTCTTATCTTTCCAGTTCTTGACCTCGGCACAGGTGCAGGTCACTGGTAAAGCGGATAACTAAACAACCGGCGATCGTTGTTTATTCACTCGTATCGATATCTAGGGCCATCGATATGGCAGATGAATTTCCCAGCGCAGATGTTATTGGCATAGACCTTGCCCCCATTCAACCCAGGTGAGTCGCCGAAATTCTAGGCCCGAGCACGGAGTTCAACTCAATCAGGTCTGTGCCACCGAACTGCACGTAAGTTCTCCGAATCTAATGTCGATCTACATCTTTACGTTCGGCCTGCCAGATTTGAACTCTGTGATCTTAATCAATCAAATATCCCCTATCCAAGTGAATATTTTGACATGGTGCATGCGCGATCAATGCACACGGGTGTACGTTATTATTCCATTGGTAACAGGAAACCCACACCCAAAGCAAATACAGGTTCGTGACTATCCTAGGCTCTTGCGAGAGGTCGCACGAGTGTTGCGCCCTGGTGGCCTTGTATTGCTTATCGAGTCGGATCTTATACCTGTCGTGGCCGTAGATGGACAAGCGGTTGCTCTTCCTCGCGATGAAACTAACTTGAATGGTTGGTTCACACTCTGGAGAGTATATAGAGAGTGTCTTCGACGGCAGGAGATCGATATCTCTCTCCCTCAACGTCTATCTGAGCTTCTTACGGCTTCCCAGGCGTTTGAGAATATCGTCACCCACAGTGGGCATATCCCAGTGGGATTCTGGCCTAAAGGTATAGTCTATCNATCAAAGTTCGAATTCGTACAACTTATCCAATAAAGATGAACACCAACTTACGGTCGGGCAGTTACAGTGGTTGGACTATGATCTATTTATTCCAGCATTGAAACCATTTTTTCTTTCGATGGACCTACCGGAGAGCAACGTAGATCGTATACTGAAGGATGCTCAACGTGACTTATATTATCCTTCGACTCCATTCTTTACTCTCATTCATATCGTTTACGCTCTGAAGCGAAACCAAGGACAAGCCACTCATTCGCGATAACACAATGTACAACATCGAATCATAAGGAATAAAGCATGCGCCAAGCGCATGTTGCGAAGGACATGTACTTACAATGATACATCGCGACCGCTCTGAATCTCTGGAACGGAGGTCAAACATAGATTTAGCACACGTCATGTTTTATTGTAGTACGAGCACGTCTAAACGAGAGGACGGGTTCCAAACTTAATTGGTCCCAAACACACGACGTGAAAATCCTGTTCGAGCAACCCAAACCATCCCAATTCTCTACTCCGCAACCGGGCTGGCCTTCGTGTACTCCTGCAGGACGGCAAGTGCTTCGTTGACTTTCGCATTCATAGCATCATTGTTCTCAAGGAGGTGGAGAAGCTCATTATTGTCCATCTCAAGTAACATGCCGGTAATTTTGCCAGCCAAGTCAGGTTGAGAACTTGTGCTCACGGGTAAGCGAATTCCGATTTCCAAGCTAGTTTKAAACACATACCTGTAAATCTTCATATAGATGACTTCACCTAACATCTGCTTCTGTTCCATGGGTGAAGCTGCGGCAAGCTGAGCAGAGGTAATCGCGGGAGCTTCCTGAGCTACAACCGGAGCCGGGGGCTGCCCTGATTGCACTGCCGTAGGAGTGGGAGTAACACCTGATTATCACTAAGCCCACGGCTGGGTGACCATCAACTGAACATACCTTGTGCAGATGCATTGACTGAACGCGGTGCAAGAGCTTGGGGACCAGTAGGACGAGGAGCACCGTTAGCTTGGGGTGGGCCATTGACTCGAGGAATGGGGGGAGCATTGGGATTAGTCGGAGAAGAGCCAGGGCCGCGTGCCACGGGTGGGCGGGGGGGACCACGCGCAGGGTAACCTCCAGGGGGTATAGGATACCCTTGAGGAGGAGCTTGCGCGTAGGGGACAGGCGGTATTCCAGCAACCTGACCATTAGGTCCATAACGGGGACGGGGAGGTATTATTCCCGGCTGTCCGTAGCCCATCATGCCGCGGCCTTGAGGAGGAAAGCCAGGTCCGGGAGGATAGTAGATGGGGCCGTTGATGTAACCTCCCGGCAATCCTGCAGCCGCAGCTTGTTGCATACGAAGCTGGTTGCGCTGAGCAATTTGGCTCTCCAGCTGCTGCCTGCGTACTTCACGGCGCTGCGCGAGGGACACGTACAATGGCTTATTGCCGATCATCTTATTGTTCATCTCGGCAACAGCTTTGGTTGCCTCATCGGGAGATGAGAAGCAGACGAAGCCGAAACCTTTAGACTTCCCTTTGTCGTCCCGCATAACTTTACAGCTTGTAATAGTACCAAATGGCTCGAATTCGTTGCGCAACTTGTCGTCATCGAAATCATCGTCCAAGTTTTTGATGTAGAGATTAACTCCCTGATATTTGCTCAGTTTCTCCATCTTGGCTTGTTCATAGGATCTCCGCAACTCATCCTCGCGCTCGGCTTTCTTCTGAGCTCGTGTCACGAACAGTTTCTTGCTACCAAGCTCGGTGTCATGGAGAGCATCAACCGCTTTCTGAGCTTGTTCGTGAGACTCATAATTCACAAATCCGAAGCCCTTGCTCTTCCCCTCTTCGTCGAAAGCGAGGAGGGCAGACGTGATGTTGCCAAACCCGGCAAAGAGTGTCTCGAAAGTCTCCTGTGATACTTCAGTGTCGATGTTTTTGACGTACAGATTTGTAAATTGAGCCTTCATCTCATCGAGCTTTGACTGGCGCTCCTACATACTATTCAGTTGATTCGCCGAAAAAGAGGGGAGGATAAAAAGACCTTGCGGGAGATATGATGGCCAACATACACCTTCTTGTCGTTGAGGAGCATGCCGTTTACAGCCTTGATGGCGTTCTCTGCCGCCTCGGCCGTCTCATAATGAACGAAGCCATAACCCTTGGAACGGCCGTGCTCRTCAGTGGCAACTTTGCAAGACAGAACATTGCCAAAAGCAGCAAATGTGTCATGGAGAGCCTAATACAATGATACGTCAGGAAGAAGCGAGGCGTAGTTATTATGATTCAACTAACCTTGTTATCGATCTGCTCGTCCAAGTTTTTTATGAATATGTTGCCCTGCCCTGTCTTACGAAGAGCAGGGTCGCGCTGAGACCACATGATCCGGCTAGCAGATAATGAATACAATGCGATGATTAGGTTTACGTTTCAACTCACCATGCACGATTCTTTATCAGCGAATAATTAAGCTGCTCCAGAGCCCGCTCGCCTTCCGCATGCGTAAACACATGATCGAACAAACGTAGATTGAGATGACTTACCATCACTAGTATTGAGATAATTGACATACGCATATCCAAGAGAACGACGGGTAACTGCATCACGGCAGACACGAATACTGCACAATCATGAGACGCATTCGGATCAACATGCCGCATGGAGCTAACCTAGCGACCGGCCCAATCATATTGAAGATCTCAAAAAGCATAGCCTCTGTCACGGAGGGATCCAGTTCCCCGACGTAGAGAGACGCAGAAGGAGCGGCAGCCACGGACGTCTGTGGAGCAGGGGCGGTGTATGGAGCAGGGCCGGGACCAAGAGCCTCGGGAACCAGTTGAGGAACGGYCTCGGGCTGAATGACTGCAGGAGTAGACATGGTGATGGTGTTCTTAGATTTTTCTGGTATAAGGGGTCGTTACTGCTTTGTGAACTTTTTCTGCGACTGAGCCGATGTTAAGATGAGATTGATGGCGCAGCCGAAGAAACTTACACAGGGAAAGAGGTAACAACGCAACTTGTATTGGGGTTTTATGAATTTTATATAACAACTTTTTGCCTTGGGCTCCCATGAAGATCGGAGGACAGACAAGGCGGATGAGAAGCATACCTTTTATGATGGTTGTTTGAAGAAAGTCGCAAGGCCACGATTTCTCGTTTTTGACAATCTTTCAAACTCCGCTACGCACTGTTCACTTCCAAAAATGGGCGGTAGTGCCATCGCATCGCATCGCATTACAGGAGCATTACATATATCGACACAGCCCAAACATGGTATCATCTCATACTCTCGTAAAGTAGGCCTTGGCCCCCCGCGTCGCCAGCTCTGCCTTGGCCTGTCCGCTTGATCAGTCTACAAACCGGCGAAWCGAAGAAATACTTACCTTCTCCATGGTGTGACCCGCCGCAGTGTGATGAGCATAGATCTAAGCGGATATCAGCATTTTAGGCGACGGCCTTGTTTCAGCACCGACCTGGCGATAATACAACGCATTGCCCAATCCTTGAATGACCCACCCTGTCGTGGCAATCGTTCCTAGTACAGCTGCTACCCACGAGTGTTTGATGTATTGTTGGATAGTTTGAATAAGGCCTGCCGAGCCCGTACTATCGATAGGAGCTGTGATCAGCTTCCGCCTCGGAATTAAGTGGAGAGTATGCATGCCTTGGAACACCGACGATCCTGCGGGGTAAGGAATAAGCTCCTGTTCAAGAAGAGTAGGAATGATGACAAGCACTCACATATAGGCACTGAAGAGAAGGTGGAACCCGCCAAAGAAGAAGTACAAATCTAGATCGCATATAACTGGACCATGGAATGCGGGGAAATCAGACGATCTCACAGTAGTATAATGCTTGCTCCTATAAATAAATATCGCAAGTCAACAGAGCTGAAATGACGCATAGAGTATGCACTCGCCTTCATGTACCCATTGTATACAGGGCTATACTCGGTTAGAATGCTGAATGCGAAAAGACCAAGTGGCTCGTACCGGTACCACAGCAAAAAAGATGCTACTGGTATGACAAACAGATAGCTGCACAAAGTCAAAAAGCAAGCTTGATATGCAAAAGTAGTTTCACGCACCCAATACTGCCACCTAAATCTCTACCGCCATCTGAAGATCCTCCAAGAAGGATGAATATACATGCTATCATATTGATAATAACGGTCAATAACAGGACAAGCCATAGTTGGTACAGGCGCGTTATTAGCGGCCGAGACGCCTCGGGGATCTCGTCTTTGATGGAGTGGAAGATTAGGGGGAAAACTGGCATAAACTAGGTCAGAGCAAAATCAAGAAAGGGTTGACCGAACACTAACAGGGCGGCCAGTTATTCCTTCCATGCCGGCGAAGGTGCTCTGTTTTTTTGGTGAGTTCTGCTTCTCGTCGCTCGAGATCCTGCTCGCGCTGACGAAGCTCCGCTAATCTGGCGGCTTCTGCAGGGTTTGGACCAGGAGGCTGCGCAGGTGGATCATCGAAGGGATTTGCATCGAGTGAGTGGGTGGATGCAAACGGATTCGTGTAGCTTGCTGTATCAACAGTTAGCTGTCAAGATGACAGGGAACGGCGACATACACATGCTGGAACGTGGCGGAGGAATTCCTGGTTTTCTGTCGGAATCGGCTGTGCAATGAGGCTCGGGAACATCCGGTGTTTGTCTGCGTTCCTAAGTACAAACAACGGGCGAACCCCTAAAGGAGATGACCTCGGAGTGATAAAGATAAGTTTTGATGTAAGCTAACGTCTTGGCCAAAGCATGTCCTGAAACCTTCGCACTGGATGCAGACATGCGGCGTCGCTGGACACCGTGACGGCAGCGGGCTGCAAACGGCCTATCTGAGGCGTCAATAAGCTATTTTCATTCTAGTGAGCCAGCATTGTATTGACTTCCTAGGCTTTGGTCCTTGTCCTCGTGCTTTCGTCTCCAGGCTTCTTTCATATCTCACCCGAAGCTCGCATTTAGTCACCCTTTAAATAAGGCCTTGACACTTGTCTTTGCCCTGCAACCCCTACCAACGCCATTCATTCGACGACCATCATGTCCCGCACGCTATTATTCGTTACTCTCGCCTTTATCATTATTCCTTCTGGGTCTGGCCTTTCCGTCCCCCGTTCAACAGCTCCTGCCGGCTGGGCGAGCGACCTTGAGGTATATAGCGTTAGTCCAAATCATCCGCGCAGATAATAACATGGCACCCTTCGAAGTCCTACGCTGTCTACCATCAAAGATATACGACTCTTAAATGCTACGAAAAGCATAACACCCGATTCTTCAAGGAGTGCTGTTATCCACTCTTAGTATGCACCTTCCAAGCAAAGAATAAGCTTCGCGTGTCTTATGACGCATCATTTTCAGGCTTCCGAGTCTCCTAGCGAGACTCTACCATCTCTCTGCGTCCCACCGTCATCCCCACCGGCGGAATCGGGATCAACCTCTACTGAAAGCTCACCTGGTGACGACTGTGAGGAGGAAGACGACTTGCCGTTGACTGCGCATGGACAGGATTCCGTTGCACCGACATCATCGTCCTCCGCTCACGGAATTCCGAGTGGCGCTCCGTTGACTGCCGTCACTTCTCCCACAAATGGGCCAAGTTTGGCGCATACATATGGGGCATCTGAACTGGTATCAATGAAAAAGCACGGGAGCCTGTCTTCCAGCTCAAGCCAGGTTTTCACGGGTGGCTAGTACGTGCCGTAGTCCACGATTAATCAGAATCCTCACTGTCATCCTGCAGTGCTACGTACTTTTACCAGAATGGCAACGCGGGTGCTTGCGGTGCCTATCATAGCGATTATGACCTGATCGCAGCTATAGGTCAGTGGTCACACCATATTTGGATCAGGGTAGGCTCATAGCCATCATGCAGACGCAGACCGTTACGGGTACACTGGTGAAAAATCTGCCCTGTGTGGTAAGAAGGTCAAAATTGTCAATCCGTCCAACGGTCATGTAAGTCGGAGCTACAGATACGATTGACGCAGTTGGCTTAGTTATTCCTTGACAGTCTGTCGTTGTCACAATCGCCGACGCATGTCCTACATGCAGAAATGGGAACTCTATCGACCTTTCCGTGGGCGCGTTCGAACGTATTGCCGATATGAGCCTAGGCATAGTGAGCAGTACGTGGCTTTTCCCGTTCAGTATCATCAACTTACCCTTTTCTAGTTGATTGGTGGTTCGAGTGATCCAATGATCCTCCCGCCTCGTTTCTTGCAGTTACTCATCTACCCTTTCCCTTCGCGGAGCCAGTTCTCCGCAAATAACCCATTTGACTAGTTGTCTGCCGGCAGCAGTTCACTACATGAGACCCTGAGGGATCAATCATGTTTTCATCATGAGTTTCGGCTCTTTGTTTTATGCACTGGCTGTCAGTTAGAGAAGTCTGTTATGTACGAGATAGAAACAATAGAAGTTTAGAATGTGACATGTGACATGGTGCAAAAGATCCTCGTCATTGGTGGAAATGGCTTCATAGGTGCAAATGCCTCATCCTTTTTCTTCTCTATTGTTACAGCTAGTCTGCATCAGGTTCCGCGGTTTGCAGAGCTGCTCTGGCTCGCGGCCTGCAGGTTGCGAGCGTCAGGTGAGAGCCCTCAGAAATTTGGATGCATTGTTCACATCTCGCAATGCAGTTCCTCGGGTAAACCATATCAAACTGCCAAAGGTCATCGACCAGACTGGACAGACAATGTGCGTTGTCCGATCTCACGCTATTGCGCGACTGACCGCGTGTTTACCGCGCGACCTTCATATCCCATATCACCGACAACGCATGTCTAAATGTGCTAAACTATTTTCGGTTCGACCATGTAGGTTGAATGGCACAAAGGCGACGCATTGCAACCGCAGACATTCGCACACCTATTTCCGAAAGTAAAAGGCGTGGTACACACGCTCGGAACGTTGCTAGAGAGTAATGGGGAAAAAGCGGGATACAAGGAGTCGGTGAGAGGAAGTGACCCATTTGGACTGGTCGGGCATTTGCTAGCTAATGCTTTTGGTGGCGGTGGGGCAAGCGGAAATCCGTTGGCGATGCGGGCAATGCATGGGATTTCAAGAAAGGGAAGCTATGAGGCGTTGAATCGAGATGCTGGTATCACCCCCTGTTCGATCTGTGCKCGAACGTCACATTGACCAGTTTGTTCAGCACTACGCGTCTGCGAGGCATTCATGGCCTCATCGCCCAGTGCGACTACTTTCATAGAAGGGAGTCCCCGGCCATTCGTATACCTTTCAGCAGAGGATATATTTCGGCCKTGGATCCCGGCACGGTACATCGAGACGAAGCGAGAGGCAGAAAAGGGGTTAAGCGAGATGATGCGAGGACGCTCTGATTATCGAGCAGTTTACATTCGTCCCAGTGAGTACTTGTGCATGATACGGAATGCATGCTGAGGAATTAAGGCTTGGTATATCACGCACATCATCGGCCAATGACGACGCCCGCGGCCGTTCTCATGGACCTGTCAAGTAATCTACACGAGAGCATGCCCCGCAGTATCCCCACGCCATCTAGTATCCTGCGAACTCTCGGTGCAGCCTTGACACCGAGACAGGCCGCGGATGACGTGCAGACATCGGCACTTGAATCGGTGGCGAACGCGCTGAGTATCCCGCCGATCCATGTCGACAGCGTTGGACAGGCGATCTGCGCGGTGCTGAATGGAGAGAGCGACGTTCGCGGGGTTGTGAATGTGAGAAGAATGCGAGAGTTACTTGGATGGTAAACTTGAATAAATACCAAGATAGCCGTTAGTTGAGCCGGGTTTGGCCCTGAGTCGACTCATCCCACTGCTCGACATGTCCCTCTGCGCCAGATCCTTCTTTGCAGCCTTGCCGACACACCCGGCAGCTCGTGCCTTGTCTCAGTCGGCATCAAGCAGCATCCCGCATCCCCGGGTCCTTCCGGGGTATGGCGGAATCTCATCGATAGAGACCGGGGATGTCAAAGGACGACTTTTGCGGATGCTAGTGTTTGGCAAGCCGGGAGCAGGAAAGGGCACGTTGACTGCACGATTGGTCAAAAAATACGATGTCGTCTCACTCTCCACGGGGGACCTCCTTCGCCGGCACATTGACCGACGCACAGAAGTAGGAAGAGAAGCGGAGGAGATAGTTGCCTCTGGGGGACTGATTCCGGACGAGGTAATGTTGCGCGTGCTGAGCAGCGAATTAGACGAACTTCGCAATCAGCATTGGATTCTGGATGGATTCCCAAGAACCCTGGGTCAGGCCGAGTTGCTGGATGCGCATCTCAAGTAAGTAGAATGATGACATGTYACTGAGTCCATTGACACGCTTGCAGGAAGCGCAATATGCCGCTGACACTCGTCGTCAATCTGGACGTCCCGGACGACGTTATTCTGAGCCGTATATCCGACCGTTGGGTCCACTTGCCGTCGGGCAGGATTTACAACCTCTCGTACAATCCACCCCGTGTTCCCGGTCACGATGACATTACCGGCGAACCTCTTATTAAACGACCGGATGACAATCCAGAGGTATTTGCCCGTCGCCTTTCTCAATTCTACGCTGCGACGGCGCCCCTCCTCAACTATTATGCCAATCTAGCTCAAAAGACACCCTCTTCACCTCGTAATCCCAATCTTCACCCTCATCAGCTTTCCTTCCCGCTGTCTGATCCTCCTACTCTCAAAATGAGAACTCTCGCCGGATCAACCTCAGATGAGATCTGGCCACAGCTCGATGGCGTCATCCGGGGTGGGTTCCCTTCTCTGCGGGAACGTGTCGAGACTCTCGAAATGAAGGAAAAAAGAAGACGAAATAGCCTCAGCGAAGCCGTGTTTGCAAATGGACTGGGCTTCAACGCAGGCATCAGAGAATGATATCACATTCCATGTTTGCATGACTAACGACGATAAGTGATGACACTTGTATCGTTATCGTTCTTTATATTCTGTCTTTATTATCGTAGGCCATACCTGTCGACGAATGACGATTGGATCATGGCGACAAGCAATAGATCTTACATTCTAACTTTATACAAAAGTTCTGGGAACCCATGTTGCTCTTGTTCCTTGACTACTTTCAATCCAGCTAGTTTGAATAGATGCTTCCAGGCYTTGTCTGACCTTCATGTAACCATAAATCAATTTGCCGCTGGATGTCACAATAGTAGACTTACCTTGTCAAGGAAGAATCCTGCTCGTCAAAGACTGTTCTCCTAGTCCCGTCTTCACTGTCTGGGCAGAGGTTTTCTTTGACCACGATTAAACTTCGATCCTTTGGTCCATCCTTACGCAATGCAGCGGAGCAGCGCCGCAGGAACGGGACGAGATCCGCATCGCTCAGATGGCCCAAACACCATTGACACCAGATCACATCGTACCCCGCTCTGACGTCTGCTAACGGCTGCGGAGGCTGATAGCCTACGCGATCCAGAAACTCGACGCGATGAGGGTACAGTGGATCGAATTCCTGCAGTGTCCCCTGCAAAATGGTGACACTCCTTGTCTGGTCGGCGAGGCCCTTCCAAACACTGTTTTTTTCGTTTATATTGTCGCTACTCGACGCCGAGGCTTTCCCCCTTGCACGGACAAGAGCTTCGTTGACGAACACTTCGACTGGTTCAAGGAGGACCACATCCGACACGAGATGAAGGAGAACGTCAGACGTAACACGGCCAACGCCAGCGCCGACATCTAATGCGCGTGTGCGTCGCTTCAGATGGTCACCTGCATCAATAGGTCGGAGAGCAGAAGGTACAGACGATAGCTCTGGGTACAAGCTAAGAAGGAAGAGCCTAGAATCAAGCGCGTCGATTCGTGGAAGAGACTTCCGTTGGTTCAGATCTCAAAGGTCGTTTTCGAAAGAAAACCGCGTTACCCCTGTTCCAAATCCACCTAGTAAATAGTCAGTCTGGATGTACTGGTTCAGAAGGGACCTGTACCTAGTACACCATCGTAGCTCGCCGGCTGTGCATTCCAATATTCGATGCCATCTTGCACCACAGGATCTGGTATGGGCTCAGTAATAGGCTCAGCCATGGGCCAAACAATGCACAATAACGCGATCTCAATGGACGCGTCCAATACCAGTGAACCCCTCTTCCTCTTTGACAATGACTCCGATGTCGAGTTCGTCGCGCCGGATACCGCACGAGTGGCACAGAGCGATCCCAGGCAAGACGAGCCAGCAGACGCGCCAGAAGTTAATCTTGATGCGATAGAGCCACCCCAGACGACGGGCGCATTTGACCTAGAAGCGTACCAGCGGGAGTCTCTGGCCCGTCACCGAAGGGAACTCAATAAGACCAAAAAGCCAGTAGTGATATCAGAATCCGCCGCAAATGCTTCTCCCGTAACGTCCGGTGCCAAGGACTCAAAGAAGAAAGGGGAAAAGTCAGAGGACAAAAAACCGCGTCAGAAACMAAAGAAGTTAGACGAGGGACTGTTGTTAAGTCCTAAAGGGTTTCCTCAACTTATCAAGACCACAAAGGATTTTCAAATCAAGGGAAAAGGACATGAGGTGCGCTTGSCTTGCGCGACTGACACTTGAGGTCAACCATATTCATCCAGGCTACAGACCTCAATCGTCTGTTGCAAATATATCACTTTTGGACTCACCAGCTCCACCCCAGGATGCAATTCAGAGATAACGTTTTGCAGATAGAAAAGCTGTGTCATTCTCGCCGAATGATGGTACGTAAATGTATTATTATTTGCATTGTTCACTGTTTCACGTCCTTTAGTCTGCATTGAGCGTTTGGCGGGATGAGGCTCACGGGAAACCAGATGCAGACATACAGCTTTCAGAAGAGGAACAGGCGGTGGCTGACCAAGATCAAGAAATGACAGATCATGTTTCGGAACAAGCAACCACACCTCCTACTGAGGTTGTCCATTTTTCCCCTCCTTCGTCTCGCGCTGCCTCTCACCCTCCAACATCTGATATGGAGTCGGAGCCGAATCATGTGATAGATGGTGTTTCAGAGACGGATATGGATGCCATGATTCAAGAATACGTAAATGAGCCGCAGGACGATGACATGTGGCAAGATCCAGATTCTCTTGAGGAGTATTTTGCTGCATCGGCACCACCGCAAAATCCGAATGCCACTCATGCATCGACGGATGGTACAGCAGCGATACCCTTGCCTGAAGAGGAAGAGGACTGGGGAGAGGACATGTACATATAGTAGATGGTCTGGATTCATTGTACTAATAATGATACCTAAACTAGGAATAACCAATATCATCGGGTGCCCAGAAGACACAGCGACCACTGGCGTTCCCACTGACGGCTCTTTCAACAATGCTGGGGTGAGAGGCTGTAACAGCTTGCACAGCTGATATTCTGCTGGGGCATGAATGGCTGATGAATCAAATCGAAAGGACAACGAACCGTTGACGATCAGAAAGTCGCGTAATCAATTCGCCCTAGAAATCATCAGCTCAACCTGGATTTTCATCAATGAGATCCACAAACTCTGCCAGAAAAAATGTCCAACGAGTGGTTCATGTTGCCAATCTGATGAATGAACCTTCAGTCGTAGGTGCAAATTGTTGGCAAAGTGTACTTACAGTAAAATGCGGATAGACGTCGGGATTGGGATTCCATTGTGCTCTCAGGATCGTCAACCATTTGCCCTACATAAATTGAGCGGTGCAGAAACCGTCAGACAACAAGACGAACCGTTTGACAGTTGTGGCTGATTCGACTAAAGGGTTTAGACGTAGGGAATACATCCTTGGATTCAAACAAGTGAGAATCCAAGTCCCACACTACATATGTCCTTTGTGAATATGATGCTGTGGCTCTAGTATTTGCGCTTACATCGCAACGTATCATCATAGCATGTGCTGACGATTTGACGCCCCTGTGGGTCCCAGTACGCAGAACTGACGGACTTGTCGTGACGCCATTCAGCGCGTAGCGTGCCTTTACCCTTTTTAGATTCAATGTATTTGGACACTGTACTGGAGTCGAATTCTGTAGAGAAATGAACCGATACCTCCTCTGGACCAGGGGACGATGCAGGTGGCGTAGGAGGTGCGTCGTTGGAATGTGTGACCATGTTCTTCAAATTCCGTACGTCCCATATCCTACAACATGTCAGTCTTACATCGCGTCCTTTGAATCAGTCCTCACATCAGAGATCTACTATTGCTGGCTGTCAACAAGAAGTTGCGTCTTGTAGGATTGACGCTAGCACAACCAATTTTGGACTCGGATAAAAAGTAACGCTTTGCTTTGGACTTATGTTGCCGTACATCCAGGTGTGAGACGCCACCTTCACCATCCGATATCCACATTTCGCGTCCTAGTGCATCTAGATCGATGCTGCATATAAGAGTGTCGTCCGTAGAAAAGACTTCATGAGAAGTGCCGGTGGTAAACGACAAACAGCGAACACTGCAATCATAAGAACTGGTGTAGAGCTGTATAGAATTTCGGTATCGTATATAGAACTTAATGGAAAAGGGGCTTACATTATGTGCATTAACCGGATCTATTTTGATGCAAGAAATGGACGACTTTGCAGTAGCTGGCCAATGAACTTGCAGCCGCCAGTACTTTCCGCCTTCGCCGTCCTCGGGGGTGGAGGTATCCCCATCCTCGTCTGCAGTTTCCTCCGGTGGAGCTCTCGCGTCCCAAATCCCCAACTGACCATGCTTGTCTACAACAAACTCAAGCTCAGTCAAAGTAGAAACATGCATGTCAGGATAACTCGCCTCCAAAAAAGATAAGGTCTTTTGTCGGTTCAGGATGGTACGCGCAGGAATACACACGATCTTGTGTAACTTTGGCGCGCGAAAAAATCTTCATGGACTTCAATCTCACCCTCAGCTCTTCCGCTGCAGCTTTGTCGCTCTTGTCATTTTGGAAAACGTAAGCCTCCGGATCAGCGGTTCGACGCGGATACGATTTGTGAGTCAAAGAAGAGAGTGCAGCGGTTAGTTTAACTATTTCTGGGAGCCCTTCCTCGCCCAGGAGCTCGGACAACTCTAAATCCTGGTGGCGAGGAAGTTTGGCGATGCGAGCACGCTCTTCGGCCTCCAACTTTGCCTCTACTTCTTTGGCACGCTGTACCTCAAGTTCTGCCTGTTGCCCTGTTAGTGATGATTGTCCATCTTGCCATCTGAATGCGACATACTTCGCGCTTTCGTCTCTTTTCTGGGCTCTCATTCGGATCAATGGAGCCTCTCAATCGCGCCGACTGTCGCCTAGGCGCTTCTAACTCGGAAGCTTCGCGTTTCCTTTTCGCGTGCCCAACGGGTTTAGCCACAGGCTTTGCTTTAGGTTTGGGTATACCAATGTCMTCCACAGCCTGTTTCAGCTCCAGCTGTTCCAAAAGGACGCGGTTGCGCGCAATATTCGCTTCTCGCTCGATCTCACTTGATAGAGTTAGATGTACGTTATGCTGCAATAAAGTGGCACGCACTATTGGGATAGTTTCGGCATGACTCGCAGAATAAAGTGGTCCTCCGACAAAGCGCCGATGTCACAGCTCACGTGCGTTTGTGACAGACGTGCCATTCTAGTACTAGGTAATAAATTACAAGTATACGTCGATTACAGATAGCAATACATACATTAATCCCAATGATTCTAAAGATTAGCGGAGTGGTATATTATGTCCGTGAAAGAAATCAATGGAAAGTAACAAGATAGCAAAGCAAGCGAAGTAAGATTATGTCACCTCCAGTATGGACGTTTCTAGGACACGGAACATTGTTGGGTCTTTGGCGTCTTCAGACCATCCTACCACTTCACGCCAATTGGCAGAATTAGCTTCCTTCTCTCCTGCGCCGTCAAAGAGAGATAAATCATCGTCGCTTACTCCGCGGAAGATAAGGAAGAGGCGTGTAAAGACGCATGGATCAGCTGTGACAGAAATATCGACAGCTGCTGCGATTTTTCCGGGAGATAAAAAGCGATAAGCAATATTTTTATGCGCCGAGAATGCTGACAGATTGTTACTATCTCGGGTTAGCGGAAATTGTAGCGCAAGAACGTGGGGACATACTTGACAAAAGTAGTGCGAGCATGTATGGACATTCCAAGCTGATCGAGAACATTCATGAGGTGGGGTATAAAATCCCGGACAGACATTGCATATCCGTTTCGTTGATTAAGCAATTCACTAGGGTCTATCATCGCTGGATCAGGTCTGCACTTTGATTCAATGTAATGAAGGCAGAGGAAAGGGAAATGGGGACTGACATTGCTTCATAGTACACGGCAGTGGCGACCATTTCCGTCTCGAAGTGTTCCAAAGCGCCTCCTGGATGAGCTCTGAGGAAGTACTTTACTTTGTTCTCCCCCAGGGTTTCAGCTGGCGGCCAAGTGAGACCGAGCTTCCAAAAAGTTGAGAAGGTCAAAATGACATCGCAATACTGGACGGAAGGGGTCAGTATACTTAGATGGCACTTGGCTGTCGTTGGTTTGGCCACAGCAGCTAACTTTGTTATGACGCGATTGTCAACCAGGAACTCGGAAGCATACTCGTCCCCAGCAGGGAGCCGTGTTCCAGAAAATTCCATTTTGTGAACATCTCCCTGGTGAACAATGTCCAACTTTCCCCAGAACATGCCATCGACAGTAGTACCGTCCTCCATGCGGGCCATATCAAGCTCCTCGGAGTTCACGCTGACGTCAAGGGCGACATGCTGACCAGGAGATAGCTCTAGATTAAAGTATGCAGGCATTTCTAGAACAGGGGGCGGACTAGAGAGTAATTGATAAATAGAGCATGACGTGAACTTAGATGCTTACGGAGGTGGACTAGTATTCCGTTAGTTGAGGCAGTCAAGGGCATAGATCGAAATACACTTACGGAGGCTCGTCTGGTGGCGGCGGAGCATCGGATACGATCTCAACCCGGAGACCCATGACGCCCATCGTGGCGATCTGATAAGAGTCTTCATTACTGAGCTAGACACCATGTCAGAAGATGGTAACATCCGGTGACGCGGACCTACATAAATATAAGGACCAGACACAAGCCGCTAACACACAAGTCAGCATAAGGCACTGGACGTCTGATGTGAGTGCTTACGGCGGCGTGTAGCGATGCATATTCTATAGGAACCCTGAGGGTGAACARGGCATCGGGAGGAGGTTTTGTCCAATCTCGAGCGATTGCATCCAGTTCCTGAAATGGTGGTAGGTCTAGGATAAAGTACAGGGCRCGGGGCAATGGACACGCACAGAAAAGGTGTTGGGCAGCTGGATGCATGACGTCAGGAGATTAGAGCGAGAAAAAAAGAGATCTTACCTTCTGAACTGTTTCCAAATCGCCGAAAATTAGGGTCAGATGGCGCTGGGCTTGCAGCGCCATCTGAGCAGGAGGACGGGGGTCGTCCTTTGATTTGGGCTTGAACTTGCCCCAGAACGATGTGGAAGGCAGACTGGCGGTTGTTGAGCTGGGGGAAGGGGTAAGAAAGAGAGATTGAGGATAAGATACGTACGCAGGGGAATGTAGCATGTTGTTATAAGATGCGAGCTCTGGCGAAAGGGCAGGTCATTGCCGACACGACGAGTCCACGAGGCGATGACAGATAATCTCCACGTGACTCCATGCTCCGTCTTCCCCGCCCTCCAGTAGCCTTCCGCCGCTCGCTTGTCTCCTCGGTCCTGCTCAACCGCGCCTGGGACACCGCTCCCCTTGCGGACCTTAGGTCAGAGGCAAAGGCTCGCGGCTTGTCTCCGTACGTCCTTTGTCTCCTATTCTTTGCGCGCTCTCACCGCCCGAAAGCAAGGGAAACAAGGCAACAATCGTCGCTAGGCTCCAGCAGCATGATACCAATCTCGCCAGAGCCCCGGAACCTGCTGCTAGAAGCGTTTCCACAGATTCCGCTCCTCCGGACGTCCAGATAGCCAGGCCAGAGTCAATTCCACCTCCAGCGGGAGAAAAAGGGATAGCGCCTGGCATTCCGCCAAACTCAATTCAAAGTAGTTCGGCAGTACCCTTCTTAAACATAAAGCTACCCGACCTCACTCAACCCGATCCTATTCCACCCGTCCAAATTGTGCGTTTCAGCTAAAATTAATGTTGCTATTGTTAAATTTTTCTTGCGTCACAGCCTTACCTGCCCGATTTTTGGGAATCATCCACACCTAAAAAGGGGCTTGAAGAGCAACCCTTGCCCAAGCTCCTAGTCGTCGGAGACGCCAGTGCATATCACGGCGGTGGTCCAACGCACAATCTCCCTGAAGAAACAATTCGGTCCGAGCCGGTGTCTGAGGGGGCCAAGGCAGAACCCCATCTCCCACGTACAGGAGGCGTCTTCTCCGACATTGCGGGAGACCTTGGATTGGGGTCCTGGGGAGAAATAAGGAAGAACTGGCGTCGAATGCTATCATAGAGTCTATAATGCATCATGAGTCCTACTAGCATACATAATATAATTCACCCTCCAATTTTCTGCCACGCCATCATGTTTCCGGTGCGCGCCGCCATCTTTGCGTCTCGTCGCGCCTTCCATGCGAAGTCAACAAGCAGGAGACGCGAACTCATTGGTCCTCCAGATCCCATATCGCATCTTCGACCCGTCGTCTACGATGAACCCGATGTTTTCATCCAGCCAAAGCAGCTCCCCCATCCATACTCTCTCTCCGAGTTCGACTCGGCAGAAGGCCCCTCTGAAGAGCTCGAACTGCAGTACAAACTGCAGCGCCAGCAGTTAGACGCATTCAGCCACCAGTTCTGGCTCGACGTGGGTAGTTTTCGCTATTGAAAAAATCTCTCACCATGCAGCACAACAGGCCAATGCGCGGTTCGAGGCAGCAAAAGCGATGATCCTTGACGCGCTCCCCGACTCTGCCGCCCCCTTGGACAAGGAACGTGCGCTATCCGACTTTTACCGAAGTTGGTTAATCCAAGAATCGGAGCGAATGGATGCATATACCACGGAATGGCGGAAGCGCAACGTCGCCATTATCACTTTGGGAATCCGCGTCGAATATCAGCGGCTATGCAAACGTTTTTCCAATTCTTTGTCCTTTGACAAAGCTCGTTCTTAAGCAATACATCAAACAGCAAACTAGATACACAATCTTCAGTACTTTTGCCCCGGACCTCACGTCGACTGTTGCCAAGCAATGTCCTCTACCGCCAATTCCCGCACACGATGGTATACATCATTCACGTCATAATCACCAAGCTTGTCGCGTTCAAAATCGTAGTCCCGACCGATAGCTTCCAATTGCTCCGCTGACATCCCCGGCCAACGCGATGCAATTTCGGCCTCTGAAGGTGTCATCAGAGCCTCGTCAGGCGTTACATTTGGCATTCCCGTCTCCCCTTCACGTAGGGTTGCACTAAGCGTAGCGTACAATGCCGTATTCCGATATCGTTCGGTTAGTTCACTATCGGAGATATTCGTAGTCTTGCGTATGGTGTCCCAGCTGACCACTTGGTTAGATTACCTTCCTCCACAGAGATAACATTACATACTCGTCCTGGATGTAGACACGCCGCCAAATGGTTCGGAATGCAGATTCACGCCGTGCTTCGGGGATGGTTTTTCGCTGTGACCACGTCAATCATACATCCGACATCGGAAGCTGAAGGATACTTACCTGTGACCGAATTAGTATGTGTAATGCAATTGAGTGATCATCCACAGAATTGGCGTTGTCCTTCAGGGTCAACACATCTACTAGGTCCTCCACAGATAATACTTTTCCTTGGAGAAGCTGGCGTACGCTGTCCTTGAAAATCTACTCCATTCAGCGTCAATCAGGTAGGTTTTTAAGCAATAGTCACACCTTCAGGAAGGACGTTCGGTCAATCAACGAAGTTGCCTTGGCCTTGGCAATCATCTCCACCTGGTTTTCTAAAGACTGGCGCCCTCGGGCAGCTTCCAACACCGTCCTCAAGCTTTGTATGAGAGTCTCGTGGACGCTTACAAAATCAAGGCCGTCGTGGAATGCTAATACCAGAACGTTTAGGAAACAACTACGAGCAAAGAAGCACCTTACCGTCAAGAGAGCCATCTTCTCCTTCCTTATCGTCATACATTTTCGCCAGATGTGACAGTTTTCCGATGCTTAATATAAGCTTGGTGAGGTTACGGATTAACAATACATTCAAAAATCGTAGTGTGGGCCTTACATGAGCCACTTCAAGATTGTTGCTCCTCTCCGATTCTGCCAATAAGGATGCCGCGCTCGTACCGTACCTCTCCTTCCCGAGATCATTCAACCACGAGATACTGCTGTTAGGATTATCAGCAAAGAACTTGTCCATACATTCCCCATTGATCTCTTCCTGGGCGAACATAACCCGGAGCTCGCCTACAGCACGTCAAAGATGGCGAAACGTATCTCGCGAATGACTACGCACCGTGCTGGATGTACCACTTGTATAGCTCTTGTGCGAACTCATACTGGAAACGAGTCAAATAGCTTTGTATTCTGTCTATGTTAGGATTTTCTTCTGGAGGGTAGATAGTATCTCGATTGCAGAGCGCTGCAAGGCTGCTGAAATCTCTGTATTTCTCGGCCAGCGAAAAGGCGGCTTCGGAATGCCCAGTCCTCCCTGCTTCTAGTGAATAGAAGCAGGGCAACAAAGAAGGAACAACCTACGGAGTGTTTCAAGAACTTCAGGACGCAAGAGGGCGAATTTCTGCGCAAGCTCTTCCTTATCGGTGCTTGCTCCTGATTCAGTAGTAGCAACAGGACTAGGTTGAAATTAGTCTCAAATTCACAATCTAATTAAAGCATCTCACCTGCYCAGCCAATCCAGTCGTTCCTGTATACAAGCGAAAAGTATTTCTGCTAATTCTGGTAGCTGGGAATTGGGTTCTTTATCCACGCTTGGAAGGGAACCATCAGACAGGGGTTGATCCACCACTTTGGTGGTAGCATCGAAGAAACCAAGCACAGCATCGATTATAGCAGGTCGGCTTGTCCACGGTTTGATCATGGGCAACTGCACACCGTAAACACCCATGTTATATTCTCGATAATCCAATGCCGACCGAAGCAAGATCTTGATAAAATTAGCCGATGATATCGCTAGCGGCGATGTAACTCACCAACACAATTTGATTCATCTCTGGCAATAACTGCTCTAAACGAATTCCAGATTCTGCAGGAGCTCGCATTGCCACCTCTGAGACTTGTTTAATGAGTTTTCCTATTTCGCTGACTCTCGACCGGAAGAAGGCACGCATTACATCTTCGTGATGGACGTCACCTATTTCCTCCATGTACTTGTGAACGGAGTCGTTCAAAACACTATGTGCAGGCGACGACCTGCCTTACACTTTACAAGACATCCAACCATAACAATGTATCAGCTCACGTTAGGAATGTATTATACCACAGCCATAATTGATGTGCGGCATATAACTTCTCGGCATCAGTTGCAAGTCTCTGCCGGCACTTCTGCGACATCTGGTGGATATTAGCTAATACTTTTTCATAGAAGATAGTCCCTCGCACTTTGACGAGCACACCATTGTTGTTAATGAAACCAATCAACCAGCTCAGTTTTTCTTTGCGCGCGGTCATTTGGGCACCCAAGTCATGATCCTTTTTTACTAAAGCTGGATCTTTGGACTGGTCAGCATCGCGTCATGACAAGCCGTTTGGTGCCGTGCACACCTGATTCTAAAATGGCCCGGCTAAGCTGCTCTGCACCTCGCATCAAATGCTCTTCGTCAACTTCAGGTGGGAAACTAAAATGYAGTGGGTTCTACAAGGCGATGTTATTTAATGCAATGATCAGACTCTTCAACATTTACTTCGGGTATAGCGCCGTACAGGATGGCTTGGGTCATGATCGACTTGATGAGATTTGTGTGGCCGATTCTTCGATACTCTTAGTACATGGATGAACTATATTTAAAGAACGAGATAACACACTGAGGATCAAAGTTCTGGATTTTTTCAATGTCAATGAATGCCTTCATCATCAACGTTGCCGTGAGCAGCAGAAACGTGCTATCAGACTGTATAACGCAAACGCCCAGAGTCCGGTCTGTAACAGACTTAAGCTCAAGGCGATCCCGATATTCCGAATCTGCAAAGGATGTTTGCAATAAGCTGCATGATACTGCATCTCCCTTACCTCGAGCGCAAAGTGCGACTGCATCCCCGAACTGCACCACGACGAGGACGCCTCCGAGAATTAGCTGAATGCGAGGATGCATAGGAGCGCCAGAGCTGGATGTCTTTAGAAAGGAAGATGATCAGACCCACTATTCCCGATCTTACAAGAAAACGTACGCTTTGATACGGGACGGTTATGACTCTGTTCACCTGAAACGCATCATCTGCATATGTTAAGCTCATTAAAGCGTATATACGTCTGACACCGGTCAAGTCTACCGCCATTCGTCCTTCTTCCTCGACGCCATATGACACTAAAATGATCAGACGACCCTCACTAGCACAACGAAAGTTAGCATGGACRGGCTGGAAAATTTGATAAAGCTCACTCGTCTATCGAAAGGTCCAATAATTCGAGGTCCAACTCGGGTGGTCGCTTATTATCAGAACCCAGGGAAGATTCCAGTGCACTTGTGAGATGATCAAGTATTGAACGGTCTAGCAAGAGTTCTTCCCATCCTTCTGGATGCATACTCCACTTCTGCACCCGTGTTTCTATGAGCGTCCAGACTTCCCTTCCGCCAGACGGGGTTTTGGCACCTAGAGCAATCGAATTGATGTTTCCAGGTTCAGGAGATTTCTGTACCGTAGCAGATGAGAATAAGGAAGGTATCAAACGCGTAAATGACATGGACGTGGAAGGTTGAGCAAACAAATGATATTTCAGCTGGTGAGGTCCGCTTGACGGTGTCAAATCGATGCAGTACAAGTAGCCATTGGTGGTTGAAGCGATGTAGGTAGTCGACTAATAAGCATTAGAATCGGTGAATGTCCATAGCCTCATGAACACTCACATCTACACGGGTGAAGTTGGTCACCGCCTGGCCTGGGGGCAAGTTGAGACTTGCAGGATAATAGTGCTCGCCGCCAGCCAGGCCAATACCAATACTATCCCAAAAGCGAATCATTCCAGASGATGAAACGAGTATCAAACCTGGTTCACGATTTGGACTGTAAGGAACTAGAGCATGAAAAGGAGGACTGGTTGTGTTGATGTCATCAAGGGGGCAAGAGAAGATATAGCAAGTGGGTACACTTCTGACAGCCTATCGAAATCAGACCCTGGCACGGATACTGAGCTGGACACTTACTTGCGCATGCTGCCACACAAAACATGTCTGCGTCGAAGCGACAAGGGCGAAGCCAGTCACGGTGTCAATCTCACCGGTGTAGGCCTCTCTGTAAAAGTCTTCTTGTGTTGAATGATGTCGTTCCTCGGGGATTAGATAACGTACCAGCATTTCTGAGAATATGCTTCACTTCTACGGGCGAGTTGGCATAGAACGACACGGTCACTTCGTCTGAGCTGGCAAAGACGGTCTCGTGGTATGATTTTGAAACACTCCGGTCGGACCGTAGCTCATCTACGTCCATTCCCGATGCGACGGAAATGTTTTCATGAAATGGGGAGGCGCGAACTGGCGTTGCGAAACGCGAAATTGGCTTAGACCCAAGTCTGACTTTTCTCGGAGGCGAATCCATGGGAGGTCTGCTTCGCGCTGACTTCCGGGGTGTTGCAGCAGGGACAGGAGCGGCCATGGCGACTCGAGCAACGCGACTCAATGAACAAACGCGAAAGTGATTTTAAGTAACATCGACAAATAATGTAGGTAAGCGTCTATATATAGATACGTAGTTCCTACTACTAGGCCGCAGAGAATTTTGTTACCGACTTCGTCCCTGCACCAGTTGGATCAGAAAAAAAGAAACAGACGTGGTTGATGTTACCTTCGCTTATGGCATGCTTTGCTAACTCTCCAGGGAGGATGAGGCGCACCGCAGTTTGAATTTCTCGAGAAGAAATTGTTGACCTCTTAGTGTATGTAGCCAATTCTGAGAAATACYAATTCAATCGAAAGTTTATGGACCGTATACATCGATACGCACTCGACGCTTCCGTTGCTATTCGGTCAAAAATGTCATTCACAAAGGAGTTCAATATAGCCATCGCTTTATTGGAGATTCCGGTATCGGGATGAACTTGCTTTAGAACTAAATCTAATGAGAAAACGCGTAATTAAGAAAGCCTTGCACCACACCTTTGTAAATGTAAGTGCTGTACGTTTCCTTGCGAGTCTTGCGACGCTTTTTCTTCTCATTCTCTGGAGCGGCACTCGATGAGGGCCTTGGGGCCTTAGAGGCCTTGGAAGGCTTGGGCTCATCGCCGCCGTCTGAGACCTTGGACACKGGTGCCTTGCTAGCGACGGACGTAGACTGAGTAAGCAGTTAGTACTTGCGGGGCTAGGAGGTCATGGTACAGACCTTCTGAGCCATGGCGAGGAATAAAACACGCGGAACTTCTTATATTAATACGCGCCTGTCACATGACCGTGACAGATGCGAGCGTGACTACGCCTTGTCCGCAAGGACAAGCCAAGTCGTGTACGGATACTCGAAGATGCCGGCGCCCTCATCAATCCACACCCGGTCCTCGCCGCTGGCAACTATTTCTCCAACATCATGCACTACTTTCGACTTTTCATCCTCCTCCAACACCGCAATATAGCTCTTGCTGCAGGCTCGATTGACCGCGATGTCGATAGTTGTAGGGAATACGATCGACCACGTCTTCTCAACAGGCTCCTTGAAAAATTTCAGATACGAGGGTGTCTCATACACCTTTCTCCACAGCATAAGCCGGAACTGCGGTGAACCCGCTTCGTGCTGTTCAATACGATCGCGCAACTGCGCGACCCATTTGGCGCGATCCCTGCTCGAGACGTGAATTAGAATGACGTGCAATAGCAATTATGGATTACCGATCCTCTAGATTCCATATCAATGCCAAATTTCCTGTTGGTTTAAGTATGCGAGCAAACTCGGCCGAAGCACGATCGTAATCTGGGCACCAATGGAATGCCTACCCACTGGATGAGGGATGTTGTGGTGGAGAAGGTCATCCTTACTTGGGCTACAATGATTATGTCCGCCCACCCATCATCTATACCAGTATGCTCGAACGTCCCTTCGTGGGCTGTGGCGCGCTTGTCAGCGACGTTCTCTGAGAAAGTGTTTCTCATCCCCTGGCTGGGCTCGACTGCCTTCAGCTGGCCGATATCAGAGGCCCAATCGGGATGGGCGAGGAGTGCCTGTGTAAAGATACCAGTACCAGCGCCAATTCTAGTCACAAGTTACTACGATCGGTTGGAACTTCGACGGGTATTGACGTACTCTACGACATTGAATGGAGCTTTTGATCTCACAGCGCCACGAATGTAGCTCAGTGCAGCAGGGATGTAAGATGGGCGAGCGCTGCGATAATAAGTAAATAACTCTTAAGACAAGATTAACGACGCACCGATGATAGAGTTCGTTGGTGCCTGTACCAAAGCCATTCTCAGCGATATGATGTACGGACGACATGATATGTAATCAATAACTTGAACTCGGCTGCGGTCAAGCGTGCACGACTGCGGCTCAGGGCTGTTTCCCTCGCCTCCACAGCCATATGGGACAGAACGAAATCTCTATCCGCCTCTCGTCCGGAGAGGATATAGCCTTCGACTTGGCTAAGGATGCACTGATGGTGTCCACAGGCGGGCAACGGTCTCGCAGTCCGTCGTCAGGCACCGGCAGGGTAGTCAAGCTCACCGTTCCATACCGTCAAGTGATAAATGCGACCTTCAAGTCTGCTGAAGGATTACTGCACGTCGCATTCTTGGCAAAGAATAAGCATGCCAAGACATACTATCTTTACCGGTATTACGGCTCGGTGAACGATGTCCAAACTGAGTCCGCGTCACCGTGGGTGGAGACCCTAATGCATTCTGCGTACGAAGGTGCTTTTTTTGGAACTACTTCTCGTAGGCATGGTCTTAGGCCTTTACAGGGGCCGGGGTTTGCCGCTCTCGGAGGTTACGTGTGCTAGTCAATCCACACGGAGGCGTTGTACGTGGTAGTCATGCCCAATCAGAACAGCGCTGAATGAACTCCGACAGGGTAAAGCTGCTATCTTTTTCTCTAAGAAGATTGAGCCTATACTACGGACCGCTGGATGCACCATAGATTTGACCAGTAAGCACCCTTGTTGTTGTACACACTACATGTTGACGTAGCCTGGCAGAGACGACTCACAGCGGTCATGCTTATGAAATTGCCAAAGAACTTTCTATCGACGACTATGATGTTCTGGTTACTGTGTCTGGTGATGGACTTATACATGAGGTGATGAATGGTTTTGCAAATCACTCTAATCCTCAGAGGGCCTTTAACATACCCGTTGCACCTATTCCGTGTGGTTCTGGTAATGGGATGTCACTCAACCTATTGGGAGAGCGAGTATGCATCTCTTGGTAGCTTAAGTTATACTCTATCTTATTCATTCCGTTAGGACGGCTTTGATGTGGCCCTTGCAACACTGAACGTGATCAAGGGCAAGTGCCTAATTAACTGTCTGACTTTCCACTCTCACACCATGTAGGGCTCCCCATGCAGGTGGATACATTCTCCGTCGTGCAGAACAATAAGCGTACTGTATCGTTCATGTCTCAAGCTTTGGGTCTGATGGCAGATCTCGATCTTGGAACGGAACATCTCCGCTGGATGGGTGATGTTAGATTTATGTTGGGCTTTCTTTACGGAAGTGAGTTGTTGCATGCCCGTGTCTTCTGCCTCTAATCCGTTCCCTGACAGTCCTAATGCTCAGGCCATGTCCCGTGCGCTTGTCGTACAAGGGGGTAGAGACTGACAAATCTAAGATGGTAGAAGCTCTCCAAGCGCGGCGCGCTCGGGGACAGCAGCCCAATACAACAGAAACAGCTTCGCACACACATTCAGACGAAGATCTTCCACCATTGCAGCGCTCGACAGAGGATGATGAAGGATGGACGACTTTTGAAGAGCCTCTGCTATACGTATATGCTGGAAAGGGCCCATACGTAGGGAGGTAATGATCACATCTACAACTGCTCCAGCTTTCAATTGAAACGCCTCCAAGGGACTACATGGCATTCCCTGTATCTCTACCCGACGATGGGCTGATCGATATTGTGGCAATGCCGGTGGTGCGTTCGGTTAGACAGCATTGGATAACATGTGCTCATGTCAATAAGGTGTCCCGTTCTCATATGCTGCGTGCCATGGCGGGGGCAGAAAAAGGCGATACTTTTTGGCTTCCGGAGGTGACTCGAATCAGCAGAGCGCAACGTTTTCTAATGCCCAGACAGCTCCACTACATTAAAGCTAGCGCGTATCGTATCGAGCCCTTGAAGAGCCGCGGAAATCTATCAGTAGACGGAGAGGCCATGCCGTTTGAGAAATTCCAAGTCGAAGTACAGGCCAAATTGGCGACTCTGCTTAGTCTGTACGGCTATTATGTGGCTGACTTTCCACAGTCTGCCAAAAAGCGCCCTAAGAAAATGGATGGGAATCAGAGGTAGAACGGTTGCAATGCAATGCAACTTGTAACAGCTCCCGCAGTGCTATTTAGTTGCTTTTGTATCTATTCTTTACTTATTGTGGGACTTAGTTGTCCCTGCTGAAATAGCTATGTTGTTCCTTTCGTTGTACACAAGAGTTACGGGACGCATTCGAGGGCGCCCATATTCGACCCAACTCACTGCGCTCGACAATTGGATAGCGTCGCCCGGCAAGCTCGTTCTCTCCGATACGGTCAGCCGTGAGCATCTTTCTGATTTGTACGTCACCCTTCCCAGCCGCGACGGCACTCGCAAGACATACGAGGAGCCGCAAGACTCGCAAGCCGTCCCGTATGGCCATCATCTCGCCTTCTTTCACCCTCGCACTCCAGAGTCTATGCTAAGGACTGATGGGACTGATCCCCCACTGTGTCCTCCGTCACCTTTCACGCGCCGGATGTGGGCCGGTGGTAGGTTCGAGTGGAATAATGCAAATTCATTACTCGTTGGCTCAAAGGCGACAGCAACATCATCTATCGCATCTGTGACTAGGAAAGGGTTCGAAAGCGGGAAACCCATGGTCTTCGTTGATCAAAAGATTGATATTGTCAACGAAGGATCCTTAGAGCCATCTGTCACTGAAATTAGGTCTCATGTCTATCTACCCGAATCCTCCAGACCCAGTGGTAAGCCACGAGAAGGTGAGTGTTGCTTCTCGGGGGATAGGACAGCCAATCTCATTGCGTTTTGAGTCAACGGTATACCATCCAAGCCCGACTTCTCGTTCACATACCGACCCACTCCCACTACACTCTTTCGGTTTTCCGCACTCACATTCAACGGGCACCACATCCACCTTGACAAAGATTTGACGCGTACCCGTGAAGGTTATCCAGGTTTGTGTTCTGTTACTGTCTGGCACATTCACTAGTTTACCTCGTACAGAACGACTCGTCCATGGACCTTTAACAGCCTTGATGCTGCTCGAGACGACTATTTTCAACAACCCAGGCTTGATGCTCAAGTCCTTCGAATACCGAGCCACCAATCCAATGCTYGTCAACTGTGAGATGACATTAAATGGGACGTGGCTTAGTGATTCGACAGCCAGACTATGGTGCGTGGATGAGAACGGGATTGTTGGTATGAGTGGCTCCGTAGAGAAGGCTGGATGAACGACATTGCCTATCATTTAATAAAACATGTACTATGTGTGAGAGGGTAGCCTCACACTTAATAGGAAATGGTCAAAAGCCTAGGAATCCTTGTCAATCCCTGACCCTTGGTGGAAACGAGAGCTTTACCATATTTATTGCCTGCCTCCTTCCGGTTTCTCCTACCCTCAGCAATCTGTTCTTCCAAAGCTTCCCGATTCTGATATGCATCCCTCAAGAGAGTCGCCAATTGGTGTCTCGTCTTTGCGATCCCGCTCATTTTGCTTGCCTAGAGGTCATGTTCGACTAGATGTTACAATCAGCGGGTGATATTGACTTACTGTTATCTTCATGTTGGGAGCTGCTGGCCCCGCTCCTGCTCCCATCGTAAGCGCCTTTCTATCCTCTCTTTCTTTCAATTCTACACGTGCTCTTTCCATTTCTTTTTGAGTGTCAACGTCTTGCACAGAGCTAGAATCATAACCCTCAAAGCCTTTGGCAGTGCCTTGCTCGAGCGCGCGTACGTGTGCATCGTATTCATCTTGCCACTTTTTAAGAAACGTTGCATAAACAGCTGGGTCGTATGCCGCCCATGCGCCTGATGGAAGTTGATAGTAGCCCGGATATGGGTCAGTTGGGGTTGGTTCAGGAGGTTCATAAGTTGGTACTTCCGGAGCAGCGGAGAATTTGTTCGCAGTTGACGATGGTCGAGAGGACAAAGAGTTGGGCGTACCAGGAACAGCACCTAGGAGTCTGTTCGTTACTTTATTGTAGTTGGATTACTGGCTAGACACACCTAGGGAAAAGAAATCGACCGATGATGACCGGCTGGGCGCAGCAGGCTTTGAAAACGCTGCCTCATCCTCCAAAGAAATGTTCGCCTTTCCTTTCGCTAGTGATGGTGGAAGAAATGAGGTCGACCTGCYTGCCTTGTCTGAGGTGAGTGACTCGTTCGCCTCCTTGTCATTAACAAACTGCGAACGGGGCGCATTGAATACAAGGCCAGGTCCGGATTTCCCGCCAAGGACGCGTTGCGGAACAGGAGCGGCTTGCTTTGGAGCTGGAAGCATCGACAACAGGGACGATGCGCCGGCCCCAGTTGTACGAGCCTTCTTGGCAGGTGGTTCACCTTGCTCTTCCTCAACAGAGGCTGATACGCTTGGTAGTCCGATGGTGATTCTCTTGGGCCGCTTCGCCTTGGACGTAGAGGTCACAGGCGAACCTGTGATTGCAGAGGCAGGCAATACAGTGAGTAATGATTTTGCATTGGCGTTTGCAACAGGTTCGGCAGAGTCTTCTGGTTCGCTTTCACTGCCGCTGCCGTAGCCTTCAACACCGAGCATGATGAGAATGCAAGTCAGGTTGCAAATGTTTATACAAGCCAACAAACAGCATGCTACTGTCCATCCGATATATTATATATATACTATCTACCCATTTATGCTACTTGGAAAGTGTGATTGTAACGAATGCCTCACATTGTTACATGGTACAAATGTCCGATGTAGAAGTCCGTCTGGAGTCCGAAAGCTTATACCCAAGAGATAATACTATAGTGGCCGGAAAAGAGATCAAGGACGAGCTGGAATTCAATTATTAGTGCTGTGTTAAATTTTTGTGTCGGTAATGGCTTACAGAGCTGTTCTTTCCTGTAGAACCAGAAGTAGCCAATCACAATGATTAACTGGCAGAGTAGAGCAATCCAGAACAATGGAAGGGCCATTGGACTACCTGTAACAAAGCATGTGAGGTGGTGAGGGTGTAGCAGTCAATGGAACTCACCCTGAAGTCCCTGTGAAAAGTCCCAACTACCAGCATCAGGAAATACTGTGCTAGGTCCCAAACGATTTGGTGCAGTTGCGCGTGCGACCATCACACAAACAGCACCGATGATTTGCGCAAATGCAAGTGTTGCACAGACATGAAGACGTGATAGAGTCTATTTCACCATTAAATTTATATTAGATATTATGATCTGCCACTCACTTGTAACAAAATCATTCCTAATCCGACACCTTGAATGGCATCGAGAACACCAAGCCAAAGCCATAGTGAGATGCTCAAGTACGGCCCGGCTCTGCCTGCCCAAGGAACATACAATGCTAAAGACGAGGTTCCCCACAACATCTGCGCAAGAGAGATCTAAGATGCCGGCATAATATAAATGGAAGGAAACGTACTTGACACCATCTAGGAGCACCAAGACCCACTGCAAAGACGGGAAGGAGCCATGTATGAGTCTTTGCGAAATGTGTGAGCACGAGCATCATAGCAGCCCAGACGCCGATAAAAAATGTAATGATAAGCAGCAGAATCTGCCATTTGGGTATTGAGACACTCCACAAGAAACTCCAATTACGTCCGTATGGCTAGAAAGAAACGTTAGGTCATGGTAGGAGATTGGCAATAGTTGTTGACATACCCCACTGAGCCAATAGTCTCGAAGAACTTCCGAGGCCAAGAACCAAAGAACAAGCTTGCGGCGAAATAGGGTCTTGAAAAAGTGGGGAACTTTGGGGGGCGTTTGATGGTAATAATCTGGATCTTGTATTAGTATCCCGCGCCAGAATTCAATAGGTAAAAATACCTGGCAAACCATAGAGCATGACGTAGGCGAAGAGGAAGCTTACACATGCCAACGGCCATAGAATCAACACAATCCACCAAGGGGGAATATAGCCGTCTGGACGCCCATTGAGCGTGTAACCCCAGTACCAAAGAACTGCTACCCAAATTTGTTGGGATCCTTGTACGACACAGGCTCTGAGCGTCCACACTTCAGTCGCAGCTCCCTGTGACATACAGTCAAGGTATTATTCACCAATATAACATGAGTCAACTTACTGCTTCTTCACCAAAATTAAGGCCAAAGAATAGGAACGAAGCGGCGGAGGCAACAGCGTAAGACCACGTTGCTACGTTTGACAAAGCGTCCTGGGCAGGAGCCAAAGCCGGTGATATTGAGGGTAGTCCAATCAGGAAAAAGGCCAGACCAAAGAAGATCCAAGGAGCGGACAGGACATATACAGCAGGCCTCATTCTGAATAAAGGATACCACACAAAAGTTGCAGCGAGGAACACAGCACCCAAAACGTAGAGTTGGATATTATCTTGCCAATTTCGTCCGGTCAAAAGTGTGATCTGGAAGCTCGTTGCACTCAACATCTGGCGTTAACGTCAGAGGTAAACATGTGACGACCACAATGATCAAATTACCTGTCCTAGGCCGATCACAATGGTGTACAAAGGCCAACCTCCAATTTCTCTTGACATCGCGATTTGTAACCTCGTCATTGGTACAACGTCCGGTGTTCGTAATTGACCCTCATAATCAGTGGTAGAAAATCCTTGAGTATTTGGAGCTATGTAACGATGTCCATGTCAAGAAATTCGACGCGAGTGTTGGAAACGTACAATCTGGACGAGTGTATACGGATGGTGAGGGCGTTCCCCAAATGGAGTCGCGCTGGGAGGAACGGATGCTTGCGGCACTATCGAGTTTATCTCGCCGAACCTTTCCAAAGAAGGCTTCTTCACTCTTCACCAAAAACTTCTCAATTGAAAGTTCATGTTGCGAATTTTTTGCGTCTAGCAGTTTCAACTTCTGAACAAACTCGGCGGCAACTCCTCCGTCCGCGTCCGTAAACTAGTTTGCAAATTTCAATTGAGTAATCTGAAGGTTCAAAACCCGCCGACTTACTGATGCTATTGCTTTGTTCAACGGTGAATTAGATTTCTCATCGACAATGGACGAGATAGACTCGACTGAAGAGACACGAGAGTGAGACCCAAATGGACGTGTCGGAGCTGGAATCCCGTCAATGAATGGATCTGGTGCGTGATTGTGGTCACGGGCGATAGTTTTGTTTGCCTTCTCCAAGAAGCCGTTGTAGCTACTGTCGCGGAGATCCGTAGTACTGGCATTTTGCGACTGGGCCGAGAAATAATCATCACTTGCGTATGATTGTCTTACACTTCCGAGTCCATCGTTGGGAATTGAGCGGGGGCTTAGCGTTTCCTGGCTCCAACCTGGGGAACCACTGGGGACGTCAAGAGCACTGCGTCCATCCCATTCAGGTTGCGTTGGATGGGCCAGAGACTCCGGGTTCCAATCCTCCACGTCGTCCAATGGCTGAGTTCTTTTGTCCCCGCCATCTGACACTCTCCATGCATTTGCACTTGCAACGTTCCGGCTTGTAATGATGCTACGCCTATGCAGGTCCTCCATTCGTTGACGCCACTCGACGACGGGGAATCGTTGGACTGCAGACCGAGCGCGCAGAATGGCTCTTTCTTCCTCTGTTGATTTAAGCGCCAACTTGATCGTCTTGGTCAATTGAGATAACATATGGGCAGTGGAACTCGATTCAACGGGGAACCACTTGTCGCCGTTAGCAACATGATATTGTCAGGATTAATTTCGCGCTTACCCAGCCGGGCATTAATCCTAGACCGCCTAGACGACTACCGACGCCAAGTGCACCCTTTCGGCCAAATTCTACGGCAACGAGACCAAACGGTTCATCACGAGATGGAATCAAAGCGAAATCGGCACCGCTGAATAGATAGGGAGGTAAGGCCGTAAACTCTGGCTTGGAAAATACTCGGTCAGGATATATTTCCATTAATCGTGCGAGTTTTTCCGCTGCAAACCGTCCATACAAGTCGATAACAGGGCCAACCGTAATCAGCTGGATATTAGGACGTTTTTCGAGCCTTGAAGAAGGTAAGCAGATAGTCCCTTCATTCCGCCAAAAATACCTACAAGCCTGGCATGACATCAGCGATAAGATCAATTCCTTTCTGCTTCGACCAACGGCCAACGAAAACAAATAAGTCGGCATTAGAATCTTGTTTGATTCCGGCCCACTCTTGAGCTTGTCGCTTCATCTCTGGTCGGGCAGCTTCGGCAGTTTGGTCGATCTGAACATCACGAGCAGATATTGGATTCTCGTCTAGAGCTGCTATATCACTAGGATCTGGATTAGGCAGCGAATCAACATGCTTCAAGGTCCAGAGCGCAGGATATCGGGCCCAGCTGCGTTTCCCATATTTGTCAGATACTCCAGCAACCCCAATACTCTTCTGATGTGTGCTTATGAATGAGGCACCTGCATGCAAAAGATTGAAAGTATTCCCAAATTGAACGTATTTGGTGCAGTGCTCTTTGCTAATGTTAAACGCCGAGCAAACTTCCTTCATTTCTTCCTTGGTGCGAAGCGGCCACAATCCCTGAAACTCCGCATTATGCAATGAAAGGCAGACGGGTATCACTTTAGGAAGCAGATATATGGGAGCAAGAGCGCCGTGATAATCATTTATATGGTATATGTCAATATCCGGGAAGCGACGGATGGTGGCAGCAATTGCTTGGTTCCAAGCGGAATAGAAGATAGCGGAACTTAAATCGTCCATGCGGGCAGGATAAGGATCGGCTTTTGTCTGAGCACGGAAAACGGGGCTGTCAAGGAGCACATAAGTTATGTTGTCCAGCACATGAGTCTCGACTTCCATGAGGTAGGGTTCGCCAAAAATGACAACCTCTATGGGATCGGCGGGTTCGCCTGCTGGGTAATCGAGATCTTTAACCTTCGGCACAATCCATATAAGATCCACGTCCGTCATTGCTTTACCCATCAAACTAGACATGACACCAAGACCGCCGATCTTGACCTTGAGCTTCCAATCGATGATTTCGTACTCGAGGGTAGAGATCACCACTTTGCGCCTTTTATTCTTGTCCTCCGGCCATCCAATGATTTCAGCATTATGCTTGTGACCAAATAGTCTTTTCTCTGTTAGCGGAACGCCCTCCTTCAAATCAGATACCGACTTGTTCCCCAAAGCACCGATGATGGGGAAGTAATTGTGAGAGGCTTTTGCTTTAACACCATATCGATTATGCTTAATGGCATAGAAAGACCACATAAAGATAGCAGCAGCCAGCGTTCCCGTAATTAGGGGAATGGAAGCAAGCAGGGCGAACATGATTGCTCCCACGGAGGACAAGCCACGGGGTTGTAAGGACCAGGTCATTTGCGCATCATCAATCAACAGGGACCACGACAAATGAGGAGATGGAGGAGCTGAAAGGTTGACATAGTTGGGGGCAATTGTATTTGGAGGTAACCGATCCAGAACCCCATCGTTATCGTAGTCCCCATAGTAGTAGTCGTCGTAACCCCAAACATTGAGCTGGAGGTAAGTCGGCCAAGACGCCATGATCTCCATTTCCCATTGGCCATCGCTGTTCTGTGTCATCAATGAGGGAAGACCTTGGTCAAAACCCCACTCGTTGTAGGGACCACGGACTAGAAACTGAGGTACCCGTCGCTTTGGCCCTGAATAGGCATAGTCAGCATGTACAACCGCGTCAACGGACAAGGTCGCGTTGCTCCAATCTAGCGCAAACATAAGTTTAAAAAAGTAAGACAACTACCCAATGACTGACATTGTACGATGATGTGATTGCCTGTCCAAAACAAGTCGCTTCCTTGGAAGGTGCTCTGGCTAATAAGGGTTGTATCTTCCCAATTCTGCCAATCACTCCAATTTTTTCCAAAATTCCAAGAATATCGGAGTTGATCTGCGCCGAGAGCCTTGTGAGTGAAAGAATACTGTCCGTTCGAGAGGGTAAATGCGCCGGATGTGTCATAGTCACTCTCCGGGAAAACCATTACGTTATCCGACGCTCCTTTTCTCAATAGCAGATGATCAACCGCCTGCCACTTTCGTTGAGAAACGCTCAAAATAATCAAATAAAAGCAGGCCGCACCTGTGTGGTCAGATTACCCGAACTTTCTGACGGTTCGTTGACAGTAATAGTTAGTATGCCGTCGGGGACATTCTGGAGCGTCGCTGACCAGGCCCAAGCAGAAATAGATACTCCTGTTATAAGGGAGGGCGCAGGATTTTGAACAGCATTACAAGTGACGTTGGTTATCGTCGGATTGCCCCCTTTGCCAGAGGAGGACATAGAGAGCGTTATACTTGACGTAACGCCATTGCAATCCATAGCAGTATTGAATTCAAGTGAGATATCAATGCTTGTTGCATTGGGGTCCCCAGGCGTAGTTAACAAGCGATAGTCGTGTCCAGGAACAAAAGCAGTGAGAGCAGGTTTAGGCGGAACCCATATGTTCACGGGTACAAGGGCTTTGAATCCATATGGGTCCATAGTGACATTAGGCAAACAACCATACCAGGGCGCTAGACTGTTATTAAAATACGAAGATTTGGACTCCGCTAGGGTGTAAGTTTCATACGGATAAAATAAATTTTGCACTTGGGTACCGGAGGTGTAGGGCGAGGATATCCACAGGAGTCCCAAGCAATCAAAGGAATAAGACTTGGTAACGTTTTCATTCGTGAAAAGCAGCCAGACCTGGTCTTGGTAGGTCCCGCCCAGCGTCTGCACGCCCTGGATTGCTGCCCGTGATACTGACCAGAGTCCTTTTTCAGTCGCGGTCCCATTAGAGCCGGGTAGTTGAATGTAGTAGGTCCAATTGCCGCGTTGCACCAAGTCAAACCCATCCTGTAATGAGCCATAGACTGTCCGGAGATAATTGAATTGCGAAAATAAACGCCTAGAATCAGCGGTAACATCGAAGTGATCCAAGGCATTCCAATCATCATAGCAACCGATCAATGCCTTCCCGAGGGGCATATTGAAATACTGCGCCGAACCAAGTTTATAGCATCCGTGCCGTTTCCATGCGGTATTACTTGTCATGGGCTGACGCCTAGTAACATGACAGTTGAGCTTCGTGGAGGAGGGTAGAAAGGGATGGAAACATTACCCGTAAAGATAGTTTGAAGCACCGTTGTCGTACATGTAGAAGCTTTGCTCCTCGCCATAATATAACTATTGCGTAAAATAAACAAGGGATATAAGAGTGACTTGATCATTCGTACCAACGGAATCCCCGGCATGACCAAACTTGTAATAAATGTCGCCAAAACGCTTCTTTGTTCTCCGTCCACGAGTGACGGCCAGCGAAAGACGTCGAAGTTACTTGTACCATACATGTGCTTTGGATCAATCGCCCCAGTAGATGGATTGAGAAGGTCATTAGTTACAAACATCTCATTCCATGCCGTGATGAAATTGGTATCGACATCATATGCAACCTGTAGATTTCCATCCATGCCGAGAAATCGAGTCAACGAACGATAAATGGAATAGTGGAATGCGGCAGCATCTAAACCATTCAAAGGAAGATCTCGGAGGAAGTACTCGTCTTGATTTTCAGTGAGGTTTGCTGCAGGCAAAAAGCCAGGAGGGAGCTGGGTTGGGGTCCGACCGCGCCCTCTGTAAGGGCATCGATGGGTCAAGCAAGACGGCGAGACGAGTACAGGACCTACATGTACAAAGCTCCAAAAGTATTTCCACCCGTGATTTCTCCCGCAATTAGAAAGTTTTTTTTACCCAAGTTTGCGGCGCATTCTCGAGTGCCTGAGGTCCAGACGGCAAGTGCGTCCAAAGATAGTTGAGTTGACTTGTCAATTCGGATCGCATCGAAATCCAAGGCTTGAATGGCCATGCACGCAAAAACCTTGATTTTGTCCATCACTGTAGGGTTCCACTCCCTAAGACGATCTTGCACTGATGCGAACTTCGACAGCTGACGTTGCCAGTCCGGGTGAACACCGAAAGCCTCCATGTCACCATATTGGTCGAATTCGGACAACAAACAACCATCTGTTTCTTGAATCCCCAACACCTGCGTGCCATCGTCGTTCCAGAAGTTGGGGAGGACGCAGGATGTGTTACGCTCGTTGATGATCTTAAAGGATCATTAACACGGCGCATGCGAAAGGTCACCAGGGAACATACCTGGAAATCCTTATACTCGGTAAAATTCCATGGCATAAAATTTGGAAGCTTCCAAAGTGCCTGATATTCGTCAAGAGAAAATGGGGCACTCATATTAAGGTATCTGGACGGATCCTGAATAAGCCTATCGTGTGTTGTGTGAAACACCCACCCTTGGAATCCAATAAGGTCCGACAAGGTTCCGACGGTGAAATCTAACATAACATATATCCCCCGCGCATGTATCTCATCAATGGTATCCCTCCAGTCTTGTATCATACCCCAGTGTGGATCCAAGACGCTGAGATCAAGCGGAGAATAGCCTGGGCGAGAAACATGAATAACGCGTGAACATGCGATGGGACAGGAACTGACCGTCGGCTTCCCATATCATGTTAATAAACGGCGTTCCAGAAATGTAGATCATCTTGATGCCCATGCCCTGCAAATAATCCAGACGAGCAACGAGACCCTTGAGGTCGCCGCCATAGCGAAGTTGGGTTTCTCTATAGTCGACCTCAAAGAGCGTCCCAAAAAAGTCGTTATTTGTCGGATCACCGTCTGCAAACTTGTCTAAGAGAATGGTATACGTGGGTAAAGACCTCCAATTCGCGGGCGAGGGCGTGTAGGTCGAATTAGGGCGGCTAGAATTGTATTGCAGAGGAGAAGAAGCGTCCTGGTTGACATTGAGGTTCCAATTAACAAGATCTTCGCGATAGGGCGAGGCAAGGACGAGAAGAAAAAGGAAGGGAAGGAGAAGGAGACGCATGGGCGCCCGTAGTCCTGGGGAAAGAAAGGGAAGATGGAAGAGGAATGACAGGCGGTGCCTGTCAGCGCGAGAGATGCGTTCCTGGACTGTATGCCTCGGGCGGCGCTGCCAAACACGGCAGACTAATTTCAGTATTTGTCCCGGACTGTGCAGCCAAACACGTCCGGCTGTTTGTCCCAGACGGCGCAGCCAAACACGTCTGCTGCCCCCCGCCAATGTCGCAGCCGTCGTCCCCAGCGTCGCCCAATGCGCAGGCCCGCTCCTTTATCCACATGGCCTCGTCCTCGCCCCGCTGTCTCCTCGATCCCCCTCATGGCATCTCCTTTGCGGACTTTGTTCGATCCTGGTCCGACGCCCATGTCGCCCGTTGGCTGGCCGATATAAAGTGCGCGGCGTACTCGCAGACCTTCAAGACGCATGATATCAGGGGCGACATTATTCTCGACCTTGACCATGTCAGTCTCATCGAGCTGGGTGTTTCCGCGATCGGGGACCGGCTGAGAATTCTGAATGCGATCAAGTCTCTGCGCCAACGCGCACAAGGCAGATCCACGCCGTCTCTCTCTCTGTCATGGCCGCCCAAGCAGGCGGACGCTGTTGGGCAGAGCCCGCAAGAGCGGTCGGAGACGTCTCCTTCAAAGCGCCGATTGGATGTCGGACGGCCTGCGCCTCTCCAGCTTCAGCCCAACAGCCGTGGCAGCCTTCCTGATATCATCCGCGACCAGCAGCCCGATTCCGCAAGAACAACAGCCCAGACGGTTCGGCCACTGCCTCAACCGGGCGTTGTTACCTTGCCGTTGCCTGGCCCATCTGCTGTGTCCTCGCTGACGCCCGTTTCAAGCCGCTCAAATTTACCTCCGCCGCCACCGCCTCCCCGTGGCGTGCCTCCTCCCCCGCCGTCGGGCACGCGCACTCCCCGCAACACTAACGGCAGACGCACTCCAACCCCATCAGATTCTGCATCGCCTTACGCCGCCTACTCCGCACTCGGCTACCAATCATCTCAGGAGCTTCGCACTCCCAACAAATCATCCCCCCTCTCCAGCCGAACTTACCTCAACCCTGGCAGCCACCCAGCACACAGCAGAAACGGCTCTCTTCAGGTCCCTGCTCAGGCCCCCTCAAACGTCCCTAATAAACTTCCTCCTCGCCCATCAACGACTCCAACCAGCACCCATCCTTATGCCAATGTACAACCTGCTCTCCAGATACCCTCAGGTCCACAAGGCTTATCACCAATTACAGAGTCATTTGCGACTCCTCACAGTTCTACTTCCAGTTCGCCGTCTCCCTCGTCACAACCACACACTAATTTACGGGTTGGCCATAGCCCGTCCCATCATAACGCTCCATCCTTGGGTGATTTGCGCTGGAAGTTGGTCAAATTCATTCTTCCCGACGAAGAAAGTTCCTTTACAATCGACGTAACATCTTGCGCCAATGGCATTGAGGTTCTCGAAAAGGTGTTAAGGAAATTCGGCAAGAGCTCCCGCAATCCGGATAGACATACGGAGCAAATGCAAACTGAAGGAGGTCTTACTATTGACGGCTGGGGAGTATATCTTGAAACAGGCGATGATACACCGGGTATGCATACATTCATTTTCGAAGATAAATCTGTTGACAACGGTCAGGCGAACCCCTGACTGAGGCTGAACTGATGTCCATTTGCCATGCGCCTCCGGATCACCCAAGTCGAGAACCAGGCTTATTTCTTCGTCGCGCGCCAAGTCAGGGCAAGCTGCCAAGCATCAGAACTTCAACTATTTCTACAAGCAAAAGCACGAAGCGTGCAAGTACTATGAGCGTCCTCAGCGGTTTGGGCGTGCGAGATCCAGAGCACGTTCTTGAACCGTCCTCGCCTACATCTGGAGCTGGTCTCAGCGGAAGATCAAGTCCTACAGCCTTTACAGCAAATGCTCGCCGACCATCTAAGCTTCGCAATTTCTTCGGCCAACGCCCGCCTAGCGAGCTTATAACGAATCATCTATCAGAATACTTCCCATTCACTGAGAAAAAAGTGTTGCAACGTACAGCTAGAAATAGCGTGATGTTCAGGTCTGGCACGCGTCGTGATAGTTCCGCTTCGTTCATTCCGCCTCTACCCTCTAGATTCAGTAGTAGCACTCAAGGGTCGGGCGCTACGACAGTACATTCGCGAAGAACGTCTATTGCATCCATCGTGCCTCAACTACCTGACAGTTCATTACCTAATAACGAACCGCAGAGCAAAATCAAGGTGGAAGAGATACCACGAATGTCGCTTTCCACCGATGACGGTCACTCCATCCTGTTGGATAACAACGAGGCTTTGGAAAAGACGTCACTAGAACCTCAACTGCTTCCGCCCATCCCGTTCCCCAGTGAATCTCTTTCGGATTCTTTGCAGAACTTCACAACAGGGGCCGGTCTACGCTCTTCATCTCCAGCGTCCCGATCGCTGTCAAATGCTTCTCACCGTATGAGTTACATGACTGAATTGCGAAGTAAACGAGACAGATCAGACACGGCCAGCATGGTTACTGTAGACGAAATTACAGCCGAGGTTGAGAGCCGGCGCGCAACGAGCAGTGTGAGTACGAGGACCGGTGAACAAAATTCAGATACGGAGGATGGCTGGACAAGGGTGGGCACAGATGATGGGCACGATAGCGGCGAAGACGTCAATGATGAGTTTGACGAGGAGGAGGAAGAAGGGGCCACCTTGCGTGGCGATGACGTCCCGGTGGACGCCGTTGTAACGACCAAAGGCAAGTAATACGATGATTTGCATTTTGTTTTACAAATAGTGACTTTCATTATAGCAAATAAATGGATCAAGGGGGCCCTCATTGGCGCTGGATCGTTTGGAAAGGTCTACCTTGGGATGGACGCCGCCACAGGGTTTTTGATGGCCGTCAAGCAGGTCGAATTGCCTACTGGATCTGGACCAAATGAAGAACGAAAAAAGAGTATGCTCAGTGCACTTGAGCGAGAGATTGAACTTCTCAAGAATCTACAGCATGAGAATATTGTCCAATATCTATGTGAGGTGAATTGGCTTCTTCATGTGTTGAAGTTCTGATATATTGCACGCAGACTCGTCTATCGAGGACGATCACCTTAACATCTTCTTAGAATACGTCCCAGGCGGTTCCGTCACTGCGTTGCTGCGCAGCTATGGTTCTTTCGAAGAACCACTCGTCAAAAATTTCGTGCGACAGATTTTAGAAGGTCTCAACTATCTTCATGAACGCGATATCATGCATCGTGACATCAAAGGCGCTAACATCCTTGTCGATAATAAGGGTGGCATCAAGATCTCCGATTTCGGTATCTCAAAGAAGGTCAATACAAGTAAGATCATGGTCGGTTGAATGCCCAAGTTGAACTTGCTGACCATTACGCTAGACCTACTCGGAGCAAGCAGGATGCATCGCCCATCTTTACAGGGTTCTGTGTTCTGGATGGCACCAGAAGTTGTCAAGCAAAGTGGCCACACCAAGAAAGCCGATATTTGGAGTGTGGGTTGTCTAGTGGTTGAAATGCTGACAGGGGAACATCCTTGGGCGCAACTAACCCAAATGCAAGCAATCTTNAAGGCAAGTGATGAAACTAAACGGCATTTTAACATCATCTCATTTTCCTTGTCGATAGATCGGTTCTTCAGAAAAGCCCGCTATTCCTTCGGATATCTCAACTGAAGCACAAGACTTTTTACAACGTACATTTGAGCTCGACTATGAAGCGAGGCCTTCTGCATCAGAGCTCCTGCGTCATGCTTGGATTACTGCGAAGCAACCAGCAAAACCAAATTTGGCAAAAGACGGTTGAAACTCTCCTTCCCTCCAAGTTACCTTCACTGTATTTTTCCTTTATGGGCATTTGTGCTACTATTTATTTGATTCCGCAGACTACATGCGCTGGTACTAATATGTATGATATATACCCCATGTTCCGTAGGCATACTTTTCCCTAGCCCACAGCATACATCAGTATATCTTAGCGAAGAAACGACTGGTCACTGTCACTGCTATAATAGTTTTTTTAATCTGTATCCACGCCGCGTTTTCGCTTCACACCCGGCTTCGCGCCAGGACCCCAATTCCGCGGATTTTCCTGATATCTAACAAGCTTGACTTGACCATGGGCAGTGACAGTGTTGGGGTGCCTTGTGAAATCGGCAATCGTCCTACGTGATCATCCAACCTCAAAGCGGGCAAAGGCAAATCTGGATAATTTACCTTGGTTCAATCTCAAGAAGTCGTCGAGAAGGCGAGTTCTCGGACAATGTCTCCATCTTCACAGGATTCAACTTAACCCAAGACCTAAAGATATCATGGACTTCACGGTGTGATGCCGTTGTTTTAAGAGATCCCGCGCATGCATGTGAACGTGAGATCTTATGGCCCGCATTAAGAAGGGCCGAACTGTTCGTTATTAGCTCAAATGGGATCACCCGTATATGTTTACATACGCAATATCATCCAGAGAGGGTGTCCGAGAGTGGAAGAGACTCGCCACTCTCGAAGTGGTGAAGTAAAATGGGTTTGGCAATTCCTTCGAATAACTCAGGCCAAGCAACACGGTGACTGAGCCACTCCTTACCTCCTTCGCAACTGTGAGCATCCCCTTCATTCGAGCAGAGGTGCCGTAATTTTTTTCAGTCGTTTCCAAGTGCTCAAGGACTTTTTCCACGAAATGGGTGTCGTGAATGGGTGCTGACCACATCGGTCCGGCGAGCTGGCTACGATAAAGCAAAAGAACGCGAAGAATGTCACGCACTTACATGCATGGTGGATCCGCATTCAGGGCATTTCTCGACGACAGTTGGACCTGCTTGGATCTTGAATTGATGACTGACGGAACCAGATGCTTCGTGCACCTTCTCTACCACCCTTCCAAGTGGCTGCCCATAATAAGACTGACAAGATGAACATATGTAATAAATGGAGGCTTTACTAATGGAGCGTTATCATCTAATCCAAGGCATCCGAAGCGCAAGAGCAGCGTACGTCAGTGTCTTCTTGACTTCGATTGCAGACGTTTGAACGCGAATGAATATTCTCACGTAGAAGTCAATGGAGAGAGAAAGTAAAGGCTCTATGTAGCGGCCATATCGAGATGCTACGGAGGAGATGGCCTGTAAAACGAGCCGAAGCGCCTTTTCAAATGTCAATCGCATGTGTAGCTCATGACCACTTGACACTTACAGTTTCATGGCAGTATTCTGCTTTGACAGATACTCCGCCGTAGTTGGAAAAGCTGTGTAGCTCAAATATTTGCACTTAGCAAGTAGCAAGTTAACACCATACCATTTCTCGGGGAAATTAGCTGTTGCGAGCACAGCTAGGTCAGTACAAGTAACGCATAGAAGACCTGTTTAATGTTCGTTAAATACAAAGGATAGACAGGATATATCATACCCCCATCATTAACACTCTGGATGGCAGCGTCGAGAAAAGGTGCTGCAGTCCCATACGGATCAAGATCCACAACGTCTACGCGACTTTTCTCTTCTCGGTGAGAGTACATCAAGGTACTTCTGATGATGTGAGTAATCTTTTTATTTCAGAACGGGATAGCTACCCACCAGGCATCGCCCTCATGTACATGGACTCTGCCCAGTGACTGCCCTTCGTCACTTGAAGAACCATTTTCGGTGACAACATCCAACTCATTTAGTTCAACGTTGCGCTTTATAGCGGCAACAGCAGAAGGAGAAAGATCATTTGCAATGACATGCCTGAGAAGACAGTAAATATGTCAAAGAATGACCATATCCTTGAAACGGACTTCACCAGAGGTATTTCCTTGGCATACCGAATGGATCGTAGGCCCGTCGCGGAGAGAGCCTCGAGAATAACAAACCTGGATGGCTGATACGGTTGCTATAACAAAATGAGGCAATTCTTGGACTATGGATGAGGATATACCTGTGTTGTCAGTTTAGCAGGGTCAACATGAGACTCGCTGGTATTTTCCGTCGATTCGACTGACTGACCGGCAGTCCCCTGGGGATCCCCAGGCTGCCCGTTATCCGCTATCAACTATTTCAGCTGCAAATCAGAGGGAGTGCGAGCCCGGAAACAGACATTTGAGACGTTTACTCTTACCCATCACCTGAGTTTTCTTCTCCTTCAACCGTAACCAATTAGCCTCCTTGACCCTGTTTCGCTCCTCGCTCCACACTCTAATAGCTGCTACGCTAAGGTCCCTGTTGAACTCCTGCACGGGATTCAAAAATGTTTCGTGCGGATCGAGTAAAATTTTTGTCGTGTTCTCGATATGAAGCGAAAAGCCATCAGGAATGGCTGCGTTGGTCTCTGTCGCCATTCCTGCCTTGAAGAGCGGCTGAGGAGTACGCGAGAAATGCAGAGAGGATGTCCCGTGGAAGTATTGTAGTCGGAATAAGTACTTGGAACGATGCAAAACGCAAGGCCCAATAAACGTCATTAAGCTTCTGGCGAACTTCAAGACATATAATTACTCTCATCGACCCTGGAAAGCTGATAAGGGTTATCTGCTACTAAAGAACTTCAATAAAACATTTCCCTCAAGGAAAGACACTGAGAGCAAAGCCATAGTTCTACTTCGACATCTACGGGTAGCGCAACGATATGGCCTCTCCGATCTAAGCGATTGTTTCCCCAGATACAACCTAAGCGACTCTGAGTATCCAAGATCGACCCATAGATTTTGAAATTTACCGTTTTGCCCGTCTTCTTAATCTTCTCCAAKACGTCATCGTAGGGTATCGACCCTGTGACGGTTACCTTCTGGTCCGGGAGTGAAACGTCGTACTCAGATACACCTGTGGTTACATCAGGTAAATTGTTAAGGACGAGCCGCAGGTACCCTGACCGCCTTCTTTCTTTGCCTTCTCGAGTACACGAGTGACAGCGCCGGAACAACCAGAGCACGACATCTGATTAAATGAGAGACCGTTGGCGGGATAATTGAACATTTCTTACCGTAACGTTGAATTGGTAAGTATGATCGCTCTGATTTAACGAGTAAGGTGATCAGCACGTTTGAAGTAGGATAGATACTGACCGACATGTTGGTAGTAGAGAATTGCAAAATCTAGGGGCTGTGCGACGCCGACGCTGGATTATATATACGGCGCTGCCGGCCAGTGATTATATGGGTATACAGTAACTCTATATATTGATGAGCGTCATCCCACCCTCCTATTCTCTACCATTTCTACTGCTTCGTCTCCGTCTGTTGCGACGGCCTCCCATCCCTCCGCAGCCGGTGATCGTCCGACTAGTTTCAGAATAAATGACCGACACACAGCTGTAAATACATCAGATGCATGAGACTGTAGCATAATTCCTGTGCTTACAAATTATTCGTGGTGTTGCACTTCCATGCGTCTGTGTTATATAGTAGACAGGTATACCGGCTAAAATGAAGCCTAAAATCGAGGTGTGAGCTAGCATGAGACAGTAACCAACAGCGTAATACCCAAGACAGCGAGAGCTTCCAAAGGCGCAGCAATGACTGGCATGCATAAAAGAAATAGAGCAACCTGGGCTCCGCTTTAAGATAATACAGATAGCCCTATAAATGATCAACGTACGGCGCAGAATAAGAGCGGTGTTGTGATCCAGGTTTTGTAAGGTCTTTGCGGCATTAATTGAAAGCGTTGCCATAGAGGTACCAATATTCATACCTTTCGAGCATTGGCTCCTTCACGCGAAGTATGACCAATCCGAGGACCTATAGATCTTTGAGCACGGTCATGGTTAGCTGTGATAAATAAAGTTCACCGTCAAGAAGTAGAACGCCCAACATACGACAACAGAGAAGTTGATCAGCGACCTGAAACCACCACCGATAGCTATAAAAGTGATTGTGATAGCAGCCTGGAGTAGTGCTGCATTAAGAGGAGTTTTTCTTGTTGGGTGCAAGCGCCCAAAGAGGGCAGGGATATATCTTTCCCGCCCTGCAGCGTATATGAGACGAGAATTGGTATAAAATGAGCCTTTGGGTAACATTGGTTGATACACTGAGCAAGATACCATCCAGAATCTAACATACCATTCAATGCTCCAAAACAAGAGAATGCGACCATAAAAGCGAAGATAGAACCTCCAATGGGACCCCAAATTGCGCGTCCAAAATCCATCGCTACTGTATTACTCAGTCCTACCGTCTCCTGGATTAAAGGTTAGAGGAATTATCTCATAGATTTGCAATTCTAGCAAGTACCTTGTCGAGTACTACAAAGTACGACACGTTTGCCATAATGAAAAGTAACTGCACATGGTTCAGTAACAAAGGATTGAAAAAAGTTAAGACGTACCGTGACGATGAACATACTAGCGTGTATGGCGCGGGGAATATTTTTCTCTGGGTGCTGTATCTCCCCGCCCACATAATTAGCCTGGTCCCATCCATCGAAAGCCCAGAGACCCGAATAAAAGGCTAAGGAATATGAGGCAGGGCTAGTGGTAGAACCTTCAAACCAGGACTCYTTGAATGATGTGGAGGCTTTGCCACGAACAAATTGTATCAGACCCAACACCGTAATCATAATCTGCTTAACAGTCAGAGTAACCGACAATAACAGGAATAACAACTTGCCAATGCTGCGATCTGCGACGCGACGAATATTCAGCTGATGTATCTAGGTCTGATGTTGTTGACAGCTTACCTTTATTGTTGTAAACACGACGGCAGTGTGAGTACCCAACCTCCGTGCCCCGACGCACAGAAAGGTTACGAGGACTACTGCGGCAGTTGCAGTGAGCTTGGTTGCCCATTGTGGAATTCCGTCAGGCGATACCTCTGCCTGAGTGCTATGCAAGAAGAGCCTGTTAATATATTCTGCAAAAATGAGTGCTATTACAGCATTGGCGCCTAGCGCAACGCTTAGTACTAGTATAACTTCGCGTTTGGTAGCTTACCAGGTTTTAGAGCTATGATGGCCGTCCAAGCAAACAGATATGAAATAAGAGGACCATATGCGTAAGATAGGTAAGCCTGGGCACCGCCATTTTGAGGTATCGCCGAGCCCAGTTCGGCAAAGCTACTGGCACCAGTCCAGGCCAGGATGCCAGAAACTAACCATACAAGGAGACTGGCGCCAACGCTTTTGGTATTCGCAACTACTACACCAGGTGAAGAGCTGGTAGCAGTGAGGATCGGGGAAACAGTATGATTGCGGTTGCACTAACAAGATTCCTGATCCAATCTTTGCAATGGTACTGAGCATCTATTTGATTAGGTAGAACTGGCTCTCCATACCTGTAATCCTACAATAAGGGCAATYCCTTTATACGCGGCATGAGAAGCTAAGCCAATGACTGGGTATATGCACCGACCATTGATTAATGATATACTCTTTTCACTGTTTTCACCCCGTACAATGTCTGGTTCGGTCATGCTGCTGCTGAGAGGAAGCTAATGGCATATTAATTGATCTGGGTGCGGCTGCTGTGGTCGGGGAAGGCTTACGAGGTCCCTCTGAAATTCGAAACCGGTGATAGAATACGACCGGATACTTGAGAACGCGCCTTTTGAGTATGGGGGATCAGATTGAGTGGACACGACCTACCGGCCGTCTCTGGACGTGCTTGCCATGGGACCGTCTGAAATCTCAAGGGCTCTCAGGGAATCATCAGAATCGTTTGAAAGTCGTGGAGATGAGGGGTATGCATCGTGATCCGCTCTCTGGTTCGTGGTCATAGGTACGGAAAGACAGACGAGCGTGCGAGTCTAGTGCAGATTCTACTCGATTGCACTGAGCGGCTCTACGACGAATCCGCCAATGCCGCCAAGGAAGTCAAGCGTGCCCGAGAACAGTTCGTCAAACTTGTCCTGCAGGCCCAGTCTCTTCAGCCTGCTCTCCACGTCATCCTCCGAGCCTGCTGCTCCCCCGCCCAACCACTCTTCAAGTTCCGCCATCCCACTCACCAGAAGACTACGTAGCCGTGTTACTTCCGTTTGGTTCATCGGCGTAGACTTCACTCCCGCAGCCGTTTCCCCCTCATCGATGAAAAGATCTACCCCATCGCCATTATCCGCATCCCACAACTGACATTGCAAAACTAYCAGCCAAGCTTGATCCAAATCATCCAGCCAGCTCACTGCATCCTCAAGTGCAGGCGTCGAAGGTGCGTAGCCAGGGATAGAGTTCAACACTTCGTTAGTCAGTCGAAGCATCAAGGTCGTTCGAAGTGACGTTGATGGATCGATGGGTGGAATCTGAAGAACAAGAACAAGAATCTTGCTGGCTGCCTCAAGATAATTGGTCAGTGTAGGAAAGGACGTGTTAGGCTCTGAGCTATATATCAACCAGTCAAATGAGTCTCATCCCTGAAATGGTCTACCAACCGCTTTTTGAAACCCCGTGTCAACTCCAAGAACCGTTCATCTAGGTAATCTACTAATCTCCGCTCTTGTGCAGACGACAATGCTTTTGGGTGGATCGGACGTTCAGACATGGTTGTGACGATTACTTCATTTAGGTGGAGTACACTAGTCGAGCCAAACAGACGCTCTGCACTCATCGTATTTTGTACTATCGTTCTGCGTACGCATCATCTCGTAATGCCTGAGCAACAACTCCATGGATATCTATGCACCGTGACTGACACTGATTCATGCACTGGGAACGTCAGGGGAGGAGGCCACACGAAAACTCGGTTAACGTACCTGGAAAGTTTCGCTCGTAGTCATGGAGCCGGCCTGCCATATGCTCGTAATTGTCCCGAGTGCGGGCAAACATGCTAACACGAGAGAACCTATCGATGATTGTGCTTCGGCTCCGGTCAGGTCAAGCCAAACTTCTCCACCAACTATAGCCTATCAAAAGTGTTCAATTTTTGCCCCACAGAGAATTGACTCCATACCGCAGAGCACGAAGTAACAAGGCCAATCATCTCTATCCCTGCGTCGGCTAATGCGGTGCTTGCAGCRGTGGTGCCCCCCGCGATGCAGGCATCTATTCCGTCAGCCTCAATGACGGTTACGAATACGTCGATCGTGGATTTGGGTAGCAGTTCAAGACGGACAGCGGGCAGGAGTGCCTGATAGATGGCTGAAGCAAGAGACCGGTCTTCTGCATCCTGTATGCTGTGACTTATCAAATAAAACTCCATCAACGATGCAAAATGCATACACGGAGTGGTGCTCGTCTTTGATGGCACGAAAATGGTGCAAACTTGACTTCCACATTCAGTTTGCCTTTCTCATGATATGGGACATTTTTTGATTGGCGTGGTCCATATCTAAACATGATGAGCCTTGATGTATGGCAGACGATAGATCACCAACACTGCACAAGCAATCTTAGTCCGCTCAGTTTCAATATAAGCTGAGCCATTAGCCTGATTAATAAGGCCTGCTTGGAGGACTATAATCCTGTTATGGTCAGCGGGCGGKACGATAGAGCCCTGACTTACAGATTGACCGCACATCTCCAGCATTCCGACCTTGCCTTACGTCTCCGCTGCTGTCCTGATCATCTGGGGCAAATAATGGAGGACTGCTGTCCTCAGGCCCAGTTATTCTTCGTCTATCGGGACCAGCTTGAGCCATGGCGACAGACACTGAGGGGTTTTCAAAGTCCGACCGACCGACCGACGGCATGACCGTCCATAATGATGAAACTCTCATTCTCCCTCAACGCCAAACCAAAGGCACCTCAACAAGCGCCTCCCCTCAAGCGTCCAGCAGCATTCGGAGATGGGGATGAAGACGTCGCCGATGCAGCGCCCACGTCAACCAGTGTGAACAGTAACGTTACAGCAAACAAAAAGCTACTTGCACAGAATGTCAAGACTACAAAGGTCATGAAGAAGCGGCTGGAAGCCGAAAAGAAAGTCGACCCATCAGTGTACGAATATGACGAAGTTTATGATCAGATGCAGGAGGCTAAACAGCGGCAGAAAGAAGCCAAGGAGCAGGATGCAAAAGAACGGAAGGTACACTATTCACAATACATTCACGGCCAACAGTCTAACATCACAGTGCAGCCAAAATATATAGAGGGCTTGTTAACCGCTGCTGCGACACGAAGATTAGACCATCTCCGTGCCGAGGAAAAGATGATGCAACGGGAGCGAGAAGCTGAGGGAGACATGTACAAGGACAAAGAAGCGTTCGTGACACAGGCCTATAAAGATCAAATGGAGGAAGTTAGAAAGGCCGAGGAAGAAGAGAGAAGGAGAGACGGTATGTTAAACTACCGTCTCTTGAACTAAACTGATGCGAAGTGCTCAGAACAACAGAAAAAGAAAGATGGGCCATCAACTGGCCTCGCATTCTTCTACCGTAAAATGTTGGAAGAATCCGAAGAAGATCACGAGGCAACGGTGGCTGCTACGCAGAAACGCATAATTGGACCCCAGGCCCCTACGCCAAACCTAACCATCACTAAACCAGTCGATTATGTACCAATGTCTGACCTGGAGCTTGCGACACTCGCCAAAGGACAAGGGAAAGAAGTTGAGCTGAACGACGATAATCAAATCGTTGACAAACGCGAGCTACTGTCGGCCGGATTGAACTTATCGCTTCCGAATACTAGGCGGCTGGGTCTGAGTACCCACTCGACAATGGGCGGGGACGTGGGAGATAAACCGGCCGAAGCGCACAGGGCAGTCGGAACCGCTGCGAGTAGGCGAGAGATTAATGAAAGACGTATGCGAGAGATACAGAAACAGATGGAGGAAGAAGAGGAGCGGGTATCGCAAGAAAAGGCGCGAGCACAGGAGGAAGCCATGCAGCGAGTTGTAGAGCGGCGRAATGACGAATCCTCTATACAGAATGCTCGAGAACGTTACTTGCAGAGGAAGCGACAACGGCTGATGGAAGAGACCATTGAGGAAGCAAGTTGATGTCACGACAATTCATTTTCATTGGATATTGTACAGAGTAGTACAAGGATGACAATAATACCATGCTAGATACTTGCTTGAAGATGTGAAATTATTATACACATTAGATCATGGTATCTGTACATCATGATATACAAGTGCATGGGGTTTGTGGTCCATACCGTTGTGAAACGTGCCCAAGCATATTGGTAAAGGAATCTAAAATGGACGAGGCGGTTGGGCGCCTCTCAGGTATTTCTTGTAGTATTGGTCTGAGGAATTGCCTCATTTCTGGAGAGTCATATCCAGTTGACTGAATTTATTCATAAATTTCTTTGCACGTATATTTGACAAATCTGATCTCACCTTGCAAGCGCGAGAGATTAGTATTCCCAATGCCCAAATGTCCACTTTGTATGGGTCGTAATACCCTTGTCGTTCATACTCAGGAGGAACCTCCGTGCCACGATAGTTACGCAAAATTGGTTGATCGGTGCTAATAAACCGTCGGCTTCTCTCGAAATCTATAAATGCGCAATGACCATTGTAATCCGTGAGTATATTGTGTGCCGATATATCGAGGTGGACAAAGTGATGCTTGTGCATGAAAGCAACATGCTAAGATTTGTTTTGATCAGCAACAATAATGTAACAGAGTCATCGACGCACTTCGATGCACTGTCTCATCACAGAGAGAAGTGATATGGGACAACAGGATGCATCGTTCAACATGAGTTGCGACGACCATTGCTCCATAACAATGAATATCAAGCTATCGTTTGCTGCCACGATCAAATCTAGCACAGCTAGCGCCCATCGGCTCCTCGGTTCATGCGAGAAGAAAAAAAACGACAAACGTATAGTGTGGTTCATAGGATCATCTCGCAAGGGTGCAGACGAAAGAGCACGGATCACATTATATTCTCGGCTGCAGAGGTGGGCAGCTTTAATGACCAGCTTTTTTCCGTCGGATACCCGAGTACCCCGAAACAAGTAATCCGGCTAGTTTTTAAGTTTTCAAAACATTTCATATTTTCAGTTCGTACACACCAAACCATAGTCAGGACATAAAGCGTCGTCGTCGCCGCAAGCATACAAGTGATTCAAGTTTGGGCCCTGCAGATCGGCTGGTAGACCTATGCTGTTGTAGTATTCTCTGACGTGGCGGACGGTGTCCAGCTGGATGCCATGCAGCTTGAAGAGATAGATGTATGATGGCCAATAAGGCCTTACACGGAAATTGACTTGTTCATCGTCGAATGAAGAATCGGAAGATGAGCACATGGACTCTAGCTCATCATCTGAGCCATCCCAAGTGTTTGCCATTTGGAGAGAGGATTCGAATGAGAAGAGCGACGAAAGAAAAGGAGTAAGGGGGGAGTCGCCATTGGCATTTTGTTACCCGGACGAGCATCAATAAGGCAATGTAGTCAGTGTGTCAAAGAAAGAATAGCCAGTTAGAGTAATGGTCTCCAGAATGCATTTCCAAATCCGGCACACACTGTGGGAGCTTCTAGCCAACTTCGTCTCGCTTCATGGAGGAGGGCGCAAAATCCAAGAAGACTGTCTTCGTCGGCGGCGTCCCTGAAGACGTTGATGAAGCAGTTTTATACGAGCAGTTCTCTGCATTTGGTGCGCTCGACGCCATTCGTAGTTCCTGGCGTTATTAAACACATATCAGGCGACATTATTGAAGTTCAACTGCCGTCCGCTACCGTCAATCCGAATCAGCCGAGTGGTACGGGAATACGAGACTTCATGCTTGTCGTACCTCAGATCTTGACAGACGCTAAGCATCGCGGCTTTGGCTTTATTACCTATGCCTCACCTGCCGACGCACAAGACGCCATGGACAATATGGATCTGAATGAATTGCGAGGTAAAGTCATCAAGGTCAACCTCGCAAGGCCTATGAAAGGACCTATTCAACCACTGGGCAACAGAGCTGGTGGGTACTCAGTCTATTTCTCGTTTATTGAACGCCGACTTGTCCTTAGTTTGGGAGTCCGAAGAGTGGTTAAGAGAATACGCCAAACCATTGGCTGAAAGTGGAGGTACGTGTTCTGGCCTGAGGAGAAAATAAAACTAAGCCACTTGGAAGGTGTTCAAGGACGAAACGCGAAGCGGGCTAATGGTGGACCATCAGACGAAACAGAAGAAGAAGCAGAAGCCGGCCAAGGCGAACCAATGGATGAACACTGATTTGCTCTCGCTAGCAGTTTATCGAACCCAGAGGGTCAGACACCAAGGATCGACATCACGAATGTATTCTTGATGACATGCACGAGAATGCTGTAAGAATCCTCTACTATAGTGTCATATAACGTAGACATTATCTAGTACAACATAATCTGATCAGAACTCCCGAGGATTATTCATTTCCGAATCAAACTGAGCTCGGGCACGTTTAATATCCTCTTGCATGAAGAGCAACTCTTCCATTCTTGCTAGCTTTTTGGCATCCGCAGGACGAGAGAGAGCCTTTCGCAAATCTTCAATAGATAACCTCGCCTTTCGCGACGAGGCACCAGCTGCCATGCACTTGAGAGTGTTAGAATCACAAAAACAACTCTATTGGTAGAGACAAACGCACGACGTCAGTTATGAACTCAATTAGTATTTCCTCCATCACATTAACCGTATCGTTTGCGGGGTTACGATCGTCCCCGAAACCGTACATCAGGCTCCTCACTGCAACATGTATTCAATAAATTTGCAGTATCATCTGAGGTCCCGCCTCACATTCTTTAGTAAAGAGTCCTCTCAAGTTTGACTGTCGTCGCGATCCTCTGCCGGTCGCTCCGCCGGTCCCTGCCGCCACCGCGCTCTCCCGGAGGTAACTTGGCGTGTACGATGTAAAAGTCGAACTTCTTTGTGGCACAGTCGGGGCTGGTGTGCTGGTGTTGCTTTGTGTGCCGACGGGCGCAGGGATCTGCGATGGAAGTCTCTGCGGATGCGCAGCTGACTGGGGGTGTTGTGGCACATAACTGTAGGGGTATGTCCAACCATAACCAGTCACTCCTGTCTGATAGCCAGCTGCCTGATAGGAGTAGGTGCCCGGTGTTGCGGCGTGGGCGTAAGCGCCGAGAGCAGTAGGATGATACGCGCCATACGGATATGTCGTCGACGTGGGCGTACCGGTGGGCGTTGTATAGTGAGGGTACGCCATAAGGCGTATGAATCGACTGTACAGCCACCGCCGCGCTCAAATCCAAATTACATTGTACAATGTAGTCTAATGTAGTACTACGATACTCAATTCAATCTGCGTCCTCCTTGCCAGGGACCATCTCCAGATGCCTCGCGCTTTCCATGATATCTTTGATACGTTGCCATCCCATATCGATGAGCTTGCGTTCGTCAAGCCATTCACAAATACCATCGGCATCACTAAGGTCCTTCGGAGGGCGTCGCCTTCCTTCATAAGCAACGCGGATGAATCCCTTGCTTTGCTTCGCAGCATGCAAGTCRTCTACCTCCTGGAGAATACTTTTGAATAAAGTATTCTGCATGATAATTACTGGTCAGATGGTCATGGACGAATCTATTGATAACTACCTCCCAATGCGTGAGTTCATGGTATACACGCGTCCTCTTCGCGCAGAATCGTCCTAGATTGTATTCGAGGCCTTCTTCCTTCTCTGAGTCGCATTCGCTGTCCGACTCGACAGACTAAGTTGAATGTTGTTACTTAAGTAGCTTTTACGATGTATCAATACATACAATCTTGTCGAAGCCAAGTTTGTCGTACGGAACTCCTCCCAGACGCCCGACTAGAGTCGACTTTCTGCCGCCAAAATGACACGCGTCACAACCAGGGACAGCGTAGTCGAGCTGTGTCAATTCGAAATTTGGATATCTCTCAAGCGATATCTTGAACTTAGGCCGCCAGACGGAAGAGGCAACAAGAGAATCCCTGAGACCCATGATCTTCCGTCGGAGGATTTTCAATGGTATTGAAAAGTACTCCTCATCTGAGATAAAATTAGTTTGGAGTTTTCTTTTTTGATTCTGCAATAAAATCCAACACCTTTCATCCGGCCAAACATGAATTCATGTCGTTCTAAAGGAGGACGAACGGCAATATGAACAAAAAATTGAAAGACTCTTTTAAATTGGTATGAAAGATCTTGATGACTTTCCATGCTGAATTGCGCAGGTAAGGGTTGCGGGATGTCACCATCGTCCTCAACGATGAAATTGGAAGGGCTGTCCGAGTCGCTATCATCACTTTCTTCACTAAAGAGGCCATCATAGTCATCGCGTGGCTTTGCGCCCCGAAATGGTTTTACATTGTCGCTCTCGCCTGTCTYGCTTTTCTCGTCAGACTCAGAGTTGGATGTAGTAGAATCCTTTCGTTTTCCCTGCTTTCTCCCTGATAATCAATGTAGCATCTGATGCCACAGGATACACAATTAACCTCACTTCTTAGCCGCTCAAGATTCTTTTGAAAAGTAGTCAACTTGCGTCGAGATCGGAGTCGGGTAGGCAATATCGCTACACTTCGCGTATGAAATTGAAAACTTCCTTTGACTTGATTACTCACAATCTTTGTCAACCTCTTCCTCCAAATCTTCGTCGGATAATATTTGGCGTTGTGCCATAACCTTCCTAGAAGACGTTGACGGGCGGGGCGCAGAATCAGACGAGTCTGAGTCAACCCGTCGACGTTTACCCTTCCTCACATGGACAGCGTCAGATTCATCCTCAGACTTAACGAACGCGTCCTCGCTAGAGTTGCTTTCAACGATTCGTACACGTCTTCCTCTCTTGACCGCGGCACGCGTATTTCCAGACGTCGACGCTTTAGAAGTAAACCTTATGGCACCCACATCGTCAGAATCTGATGAATATTCTGGGGTTGGAGATGTCGCGGGCTTTTTGCGTTTTGGAACGATGGGGGAATTATCGCTGAAGCGTCGCGATTTCGTTCTTATCGAAGACGGCGCCTTTCCGCCGAAACCGAGCAGAGTGGACTGTTTCAAATGCTTCCTGGCGGGCATGAGTAAAGTCGTGAACTGATACTGGCAGTGTGTGACATACGATTAGTCACATATTATGACCTTAGTATGCCAGTCTCGCCACCATTACTCCGAATCGACACCTCTAATACCAGTGCCTCCGATATAGCGCATGATGGTCGCGCTCGGCAGTCCCCATTTCTTTCGAAATCGTATTCTCTTGTTCATATACCAAGTGACGAACGGCCTTCAGCGGACCTTGGCAGCTCGTTCTCCAAAGGTAATAAGAGGGCTCGCACCGAGTCCAGGAAGCTATTGTCGCACGTCCTGGCTCAACTTCACACACGACCTATGCCGCCTACTGTATATGACTCTTTTATGGACGCGAAGGATACCGTGCGTGGCACAAGTATTGGAGTTATACTCAATACAATGAAGGATGCAATGAAGAGTAATCCCAGCATTGCTGTGAGATCGTCGTCGCACATCTCCACTATCGAGGATGACTCGGACGACGGCCTGGGACTCGTGTACTCAACTGATGATACCTATGAATTAATGTTTCAATTGCGAAATGTCCTTCTTGTGTCCGATGATCAAGGGTGGCGAATTTTTGATGATGAGTATGTCCATCCTCAGACATGCGGCTCCCAGAATTCACCAACAAACAATGGGCCATAGACTCGATACAGATGATCCAAAGACAACCTCTCCATTTCGCAGGACGAGGTCTGGTTTCCAGAGCAATCGATCCAACTCTCCTTCACCTGCTCGTGGTTCGCGGATCCACGCACCCGAACTCTTGATGCAATGCGTGTCGGTGCTTTCCTCAGTTGTTCAAGAAGACTGCCGGTACAAAGCATCCGCACCTCGCCTTTTCCGTCCTCCGAATGCTTTGCATGCGTTGTGTCTGGATATTGCTCAGTTTCTTATAGGCCTTCAAAAACGTAACACCAAAGTTGTATCAGACATTGCGCATGCAATGATACCGTCGTTTTCCACGTTTCCAAAGGAGATGCATGGAAAACTGTTGAAATTCTTTGAAGAGTGTGTCATCTGGGGCCCCATGCAAGACTTACGTGTACTTCAGATGGGCCGCGATCAAGATTTCTACATGCCCGAGGGTCAGTCCACGTCAACCAACATTTTGTCATGCCGATGTTGCCACTAGATTCTGACAGGGCCGACGATAACACAGCGTTTGTCACAATACGGATTGATCAAGTTAAAGACGACTCTGAATTTGACATGCTTCGTAAGTATGACTCAGCGCATTCGGAACCCGCAATCTTATCAACCAATGCACCATCGCAATCGAGATCAATTTATCGCCTGAGTTCAATAGTCCCCCCTCTACTAGCGGCCATCTTGGAGAATGTTGACGTTCACCACGATCATCACCATCCAGAGCTTCACGAAAGGTTTCGACGCCTGGTATCTGCTATTTCTCAGATAAAATCAGACGCATGCAATGACCTATTGCAAGTCATCGCGTATTACACTCCGCAGGCAAGACTATTGGCATGTTCCGCTCTGATGACTTCATGGAGGACTACTATGGGCCATTTCGTCATTACCGAACCACTGACAAAAATTCAAATAAACGACAATCTGTCAAGCGCCCATGAGAAATCGAGTCATCCGTTCTCTCATAATTTCCTACCCTGGCGATTCTCTCCCATAGCTGGGCTCAACTCTTACGATTCTCTCCGCAGCGCCTGTCACTCTTGTTCCAAACCAATCGTTGACTTTGGTCTTATATGCCCTTTATGCATGTGCAGCGTGCACTTTGACTGCTATGATTACCCTGAAGGGTGCAGTTTAATCCAGTATAGCATGGCTGCGGATCATGATATCAAGAAGGTTGCTATGTACCGTTTTTGCCGCGTCATAACTCARGGGCAAAAACGTCCGCCCACAATACCACAGGCGCAAAGCCACGACTTTCATGCGCTTAACTTGTTCACGCTTTGCCTATGCTTTAAATGCCAGAAGCCTCTATGGGGTTGCTCCTCTCAGGGAATCGGGTGTGCTTCCTGCTCAATTTTCTTCCATATGGATTGTCTTACTTCAATGACATCCGACATTCCTCCATGTGAATATCGTGTGGTCGATTCCAACCATATGGCCATCAGCTGGGAGGAATTGCGGAGTACTTTCATTGATTACTATCGTCATATTCTCCCGACGGATCAAAATGCCCTTGGACGTTGCAGCTATGAAGAAATTGCGATTTATCTGGCAATKTTCTGGATACAGCTGCAAATCTTAGCAAATGGAGTAGCTATGGGCTCAATAGTTGTAATCCAGAAAGGAGGGGACGTCCCACATATCTCTCAAGTGGATGAATTTGAGCTTCATGACACAATCCGGCGGAGTCAGGCATTATTAAAGTCGGACAATCTGAGGATCTCCCAGGCACTGTGCGATTATCAATCTGAAAATCATCTCTCACGCCGAGAACACAACTGGATGTTCGACTGGTCATGTCTAGTCTTCATGGCCTCGATAATCAGGGGTCCACATGAACCTGCTCACACTCCACAACTGGGATCATCAGAATTCCTACATGTGGAAAATTCTGTCCCTCTCAATGGTCATTCACCCGAAAATTCCTCTTACAGCATAGTTCCTGTTGGCCAGGTTCGTTGGATTCTTGGCCATGAACTTAACATCCTATCCGAGCCTGCAGTTCACCATTTACTGGAAACCCTGCCTAAACTCGGTTTCTTCCAGGTATTGGAGGGCGAAAACAGATCTNTTTGCGCTTTCGCACTTCCTTTCGGATTTGACTCTTCCGTTGAAGTAGAAATACTTATCTCTGCTATAGAGGCTTGTCTTTCTGATGAAAACCTTTCCGTCAATGAAGTGGGATTTTTACTATTGAATCGAAGGCTTTTACCTAACGGAATGTCTTCCGTATACGCTTTGAAAAGACTGGCAAGATGCGTCATTATCTGGTTATTGACTGAGGTAGGACCGTTTATTGAAGTACCCGGATTATGCTTGATATTTTCAAGGACATCGCCGTAGCATCAATTCTCCGAGATTTTGTAGCAAAACAGGAACGTCTCCCGGGCGTTCCTCTCACGAACCAAACACATGTTTGGCCCGAGCGGCCTACGCTCCGCCTCGCTTCCAGTTCCAACACTAATGGCGGTGACTATGTTGCGTTTCGTCGAGCTCTACATTCACGTTACCCTGCGGTTTGGTTATTGACTTTGCATGATCAAGATACTGCCCTCTATGCAGAAGTGTTATATGATGCTTGCGTGGATTTCGAGAAGGTCCAGAACTTGGATTCTTCGGTTGATGGAGTGGCATCTCTCAAAAGTAAATCTGTAAGGATTCGTTCCCTTTGAAGTGCAATTTTCTCTGATTGAAAAAATACTTGGTAGGAATCAAACAGACATCAAAAAATTCTGCGTTGCATTATCAAACTGTCACAGGCATCGGTTGTGTTCAGTGCTTTTGACAAATTGATTTCCCGCTGGATGGAGTCGGCCTCTAGATCAAATTCCACAGAGGTACGTCACCCGATGCCTCAAAGTCTAGTCTGACGGATGTTCACGCAGCCTATGACATTTCTGCATCGGGTGTTTGAACTCGAACGCAGTACTATGTTTCGATTCAGCACTTCCTCCGATTCAACCACGGCGGATAAAGGGAATCCTGAATCACTATCGATCGACCCCTGGCGTCCTATCCTTACCCTAGCTAGTCAAGGCGGATCAGAATTGACACGTTCACTTGATTGGCTCAACCTCCTAGCATCTGGTGGCGTGCAGATTCCGACCCCCCACTTGTTACGATTTGTCTCTTTCATCAAGGGCCTCAAGGATGGCATCTCCCTGGTAATCGCGGGATTCAAAAATGCGTGGCTTAATCCCATAGGGCGTCAAGACCTTTTGCTTGTGTTTTATAAGCTACATGTCAATTTGTCATCCGCCATTGTCGCTGCGATACATAATCACCGGGAGCCGAACCTCGGGTATGAGTTGTACTCACTACGTTACGTTGAAGTTCATGCCATTTAGGTTTCAATTTATACGACAATCTCTTGCGTCCTGCCTGTTACTATTCGGATGTGACAGGAATAGGCTCATTGAGTTGGGAATGATTACCGATGATGAAACACGCGGATTGCCATCCAGGTACTTGGCAGCCTCCACACGCCTTGCTTCCGTTTACATACTTTTTCAGGAGGAAGACTCATTCTCGATCCTCGTTCCCTGCGGATTCGGATCCCATCACTGTCGATGAAGGAATGATGGACGCTCTTGAACGATATATTAATATGAATCACAATGATGTCTCCTGCATTATAGGGACATTTTTCAATGCGTTCTTCACAGGATCGCCGCTAGTGGAAGCATATGAAGTTGACAATTTCATCGTCAGAAACGGGAAAATACTTGCCAAGATGTGAAGCACTAGAACTCCCTTTTTGGGTCTCACAGAGCTAATTTCTCCAAAGTTCATGGCAATTATACAATATACAACGACCCGAATTATACGAGATACGAGCAAGCTTGTTTTCACGTGTGATCGTGGTCGATTCTCAGCCGTTCTACGACATGTCCTCTAACTGTTTGCTTCCGACGGTTCCTTGGGAAGAAAGGTAAGATCAATTATACTTATACCTGTGCCACGGGTGATGTTCTTTCTTTAAACAGGCTGTCCGCCGTTGCTCGACTGTTTCGAGTTTTACAGGATATTACTAATCCAGCATTCGAACTTGAGGGACGCCATTGGCGGTCTAGCATGACTGTGATACTGTACTTTTATTTTGAACCATTATGGGCGGACGACAAAGTCTGTGTTTCTCTAAATTTCTTCCTCTGAAACTTATGGATAATACTATAGGAAGAAATCAGGTTAGCGATCAAAACATCTGCGTCGACTTTACTGCCAGCCCACTTGCAAGCGATGGAATCATCTTGGGTCGAGCTCCTGTTGACAGCTCCCGTTCCCGAGCGTGTTAGACTTACATCATTTTTGATTCGAGTGCAATCGTTTTTCCCTCGCTGGCAAGGTACATGGTACCCTTTATCTTCTCACAGTATTGACGACAGATGTGCAGTTTTATCATGGTCCGCAATCACAGACGTTTTATCGGAAGGTGACGGTGACATCAACAAGCCTGATAATGAAGTCATTCCAGATGTAATCTCATTGMGGGTAAAGATGCGCATACACGGAGTTCATGGCATAGATTGTCTGACTCCCCCCCCCAAAAGGTCTCATTATTGCTTATCAGTTTGCACATGATCACGAACAGTGCAAGTGTCAGCGTCGTGACATTGCTGAAGATTAAAAGGTATCTAGCGGCGGTCGTAGGTTTTGAAAACGTGATCGGAATACTGCAGCTGGATGGACAAATCATCCGAGTTGAATTTGGAGACATGGCCACTATTTCCGAGGAAGTTACCCCCTGCATTGACGAGTTGGCGGCCATCTTTGATTCCCCTCGCCCCTTGGAGCTAACTCCGTCGATGATGACATATTCATACGTCCAAGACGACAAACCAATCAAGCTACTCGTGGGGTCATTATTTGTCGACCTGATCTTAGTAATGTTTTGCACGCTAAAGGATCTTTCTTCACTCCCCAAGCCGACCTTAAAAAGGATCCTGGAATCCTTATGCATTGTGGTATACAAACATGATTTCGAAAGTGCTGCTCTTCTTCACCTACAGCCTCGTCTACGACAGGCTGTTTTGCGGACATCAGAGCTCATTCTACAGGACATCGGTTATGAGCTCCACCAGGTGGCCCTGTCATTTATTCAAGGCTTCATCAAGCAATGCGACAAGTTTATGGGCCACGTCTTTTAGTAAGAAAGTCACGCCGTTAGTAGCACGTAAAACTAAGCGAGTGACTCNAAGCAAAGTAATTGAACAACTAGGCAAATTCATAGCTGCGGAAGTTCGTAATCCATCGGATATCTTAGTCGTGCAGGCAAAGGCATTTTTAGAGGACATTTTCACTGCGTAAGCATTATACCACTCCTATTGTTTCCGCGCTTGATTTTGCATAAGCTATGGTTTTAATGGGCTGTTCACAAATTTGTTCAAAGTGCGTATTTGTCATCCGCAGGAGACACTCACTGAGGACGCAAAAAGCGGCCACTGACATACGAGTTTTTCATTGTCTTGAGAGAAATTTTTGAGAACATGAGGAAAGATAACGTCGAAGATCCTGGGAGAGCACTCCTTGACGAAGTACTTCCGAGGGTAGCTGACTTCGATCGCGATTCATTTCAAGCCGCACTACATAATCTATCTACGTATATTGAAGTCGTTTATCGCGAAGGACATGCCGCGGAGACCGTCAAGCGTCAGTTGTTCAGTTTTCGTTATGATTTAGACTAATACTACTTCCAGTTATTGGACAGTCACTTGTCATTTTTGCGCGACGTGTATCGAGCGAGGATCACATGGACCCATCGCCTTTGTTTTCAATACCTACTATTCTTTCTGAGAATAATCAAGGGCGCATCAGCGTAGGGGTCTATTATATTGCATCGGATAGCTAATGTAACATGTTTAGGACCTTACACCGTACATTGGAACTGCGGTTCCTATTATTCTTTTGAGGACGCCCGTTGTGTTCAACACTCTATTTCGACTACTCGCCGCTACCCAGAGTCTGCAGCGCAGGAATGACACAGTTATATTTGCAAGCAATGTTGCTAAATTTGTATTTGACGTCCTTGAGGATGGACTAAGAACGAAGCAAAAAACACCACCATCTAGCTTGACGAACTTGTTGCAGGCCAGTAGGGCCACCTCACAGCCTCATGCATGTGGCTGACGGATTCCTAATTCTAGCTTGTTATTCACGACGATAACCCGGAGTGGCTACCTTTGGCTGTCACATATCCAAATTCATTCTTTGACCTTGCCGACAACGCTTTGTACTTCCTACAGACCTACGAATGGCCCGAGGCCCAGCTAGAAGATGCCTATATGTCATCGCTATCTGCTGCCACAGTCATCTGGCATGCAGTTGACCGTGATGCGCGGGTGGTAGAGAAGTTGGCTCAGTTAGGGTTCGAGGTGTGTACGAGATCTTGATCGTTGTTCCCGTCAGAGATGTCGGCTGATTTTTCGACACAGAAAATCTCTCCTAYTGATTATCGGATCAGAGCCTGGAATATGTTGGTTATGGGTGCTCTCAAGTATTCTGACAAGAAGTGTACGACCGTCCTTCTTTCATTGCTTGCAGTCTTCTCCAACATACAATTCAATGCATTGCGTGCGTACGTGCACTCCGGATCCGATACCCCAAACTGGGATCTTGCAACTGCTAACATTAACCATGCATATGTTGCTATTAAATTATGGATGATGGTTGCCTGCGAGATACCCGAACAGGAATTGGAGGGGGTGCCAATTACTAGCACACCATGGGTGTGGAACGAATTATGGCCACCATTTGAAATTCTTGCCTTCAATGCAGAAAAGCAAAATGACTTACATCCGGTACGATACCTGTAGTCGTCGTCTGACAACACCATTAAACGTAACTAGGGTCTTGCACTGCTAATTTCGTCTTCAGTTGCAGATTTGTTTACTTTCCTCCACTCTCTGAAAACGCCCTTAAGCTCACAGACCACACAACATATTGCAACTCTGGACCGTCTAAAGGGCATGGCAGGCATGGATGCGGCAAACAGAAAGGTTTGGCTTAGTTCATAACGGAAACAGTTTCATGACCATATACTTCGTGAAGGTCACCCGTGCCATTTATAGTCTGTCTCAACCTCCAACATCCTTACCATTGGAGGTTCTAGTCAACCAAGCCTCAAAAGAGATCGTTGCCGCAGAAAAGCTGAGAGTTTTGGAGTCCAAGAAAGAGATTGGTAAAGGACAGGCGGACAGGCGACCGGTGGAACGATTTAAACGGGACGTGCGCTTGCCAATTTGAAGTGATCAGCATATAGTTTCTCGTACTCATATACGTATCGCTTCTGGGGGTTATTCCGTGGTTTAGGCTGCGCGCAACCTAGCTTTCTGGGCCTTTTTCCTACTCTCTTTAACTAGAGTCATTCCTACGAAGGCACCAATGGCTGATAGGCCAACGACGAGAAGGAAAGCGGGTATCCTCACAGCCCATTCCCTGGGAGGAAAGTAGACATGGATTTGGCTGGAAGCATCAAAGAATGGCTATTAAACGAGCTCGTGAGACAAATTTGATGCATAGAAGGGGAACGTATACCAGAAGGATTGCCCAGAACGTGTAATACGTGAAAATTGCAGACGCTGCAAGTAGCATGGTACTACCGAGGAGTTTGTCGCTTGCACCCTTGATTCTGCATGAGTTGAGAAATAGTTAAGAGGGGATTTGGAGTACCATTGTCGTAGTGTGATGCGCGCGCAGTAACTAGTTGTTGATCAACCGTCTGAGGTGGCAGGCTCCCACCAGATGGACAATTTTGCGTTTGCTTCACTCGCTCACGTTCGCATCCTGTTAGTGCCTGTCGGCACAATACCCAGAACGACCTTCGAAAGGCACGCCGCCGAGATCAGGAGCTTTGAATCGATCCGCCTTGGAGACATACCTGCCAATGCAAAGGATGAACGAGGTGTGTTCGCAGCGACTACTACCAGCTCCTCTCTGCTAATCCTGCCATAGCACGCTTTATGCCCAACCCGCTGGCCACAGGGCATCTCTTACTGAGTTTCCCGACGCATCCTCCCCCGCATTCTCATCTTCCACTATCGTTATTCCGACCTTCGCACTTTCCCCTTGCTGTCATTGGAGTTGCTATATGTTCTCAACGCGAATCCTTACCATCAGTACATGCTCAATTCCATGAATCTTTGATTGATGTATTTCCACCCGGAGGCATTTTTCCACTGGCCAAGAACTGTTTCGTGTATGATGAAAGCGACGAGGGTAATTTGAACTTCACCGGTGACTTGCCTGGCCTTGTGATCATACCAAATGTTATGGGACATAAAAGACTGTACATTGGAACGTTGCTGGCTGGATTATGTTCGAACATATTGGAAGAGTTTGCAATGCTGGTTCGTTTGAATGATCAGCAGCTAAAATACCATTTACATTTATTCCGGTACAGGTCCAGACATTGGAAAGCCCTATAGGAAACGAATGCTTGAATGCCTCATTGCTGCCCCTCCTACCATCTCAATCRGAATTGTCCAGTCATCTGGGCGGAATTCCAGTTATCTCCTCCAATCAAGTGAACGCCGACCTAACGAAGCACAATGTAGCATTAGGTCCTGCCCCTGCAGGCAAACGGACCACCGCTCTTCGTCAGTCGACGCCTACGCCGAAAAAAAGAATGAGCGTCATAGGGGTTGCTTCCTCCCATGGGAGGCTATACAAGGTTTTGGGTGATCTCTTTTTACTAGCGGGCAGGATTAGTGACGCATTCGCGTGGTGCGTGGCATTGGTGTCTCAGCTTCAACATCTATTTAGCTCAGTACAGGTACACGGAGGCGTTGCAGTTATTAAAAAACTCTCAAGATCCCGCCTGGCATGCATCCGTTCTTGAGGGCGTGGCTACTCTTTCTATCGTAGAGGCATGGACAGCTGGTCAAGGTTTGGTCTGTCCGATTCTCGCAATATAAGCAAATCACCATATTGATCCATGCCTTTCAGCATAGTTCGTTATCTTCGTCCAAAGAACCCTGGTCAGACCTATCAGAAAAACTATCACAAGCTGCTAGTCTATATCAGAAATCAGCGATCCCCGAAGGCGAGCAGAATTATGCTTACCTTTCGTTCTTATACTCGTTGTGTGTTCTGCGGCAAGCGTCTCTTTTCTTTTCCATCTGGTCAGCCAAGGGATGGGGACCCATGGCTTTCACAACTATGTTGCAGCCCGGACCATTACCTTACATACCTCCAACGCTCTCCCACGAAGAAAGCACATTCTGGTCTAACCTCCAAAGATTAAGTTCTTTGTCAGGAGTGACACGGTCTTCTATATCCTCTATCATTGCACAAGCGCACGGGCCATGGTTGCTTCACCTTGCTCCTCGTGAACGCATAAGCATCCTGGAAGTTATGGCCAGCCTATACGCATGTATTGGGTACAGACGCAAGGAAGTTTACATCCTTAGGGAAATACTAGGATGCATTATGGATCTTGTTGTGTGTGGCCGGGAAGAGGATGGTCTTACAAGGCCTACGAATGTGCCGGACACCGGTGGCCTTGGTCTTCGGGGACACGTACAAGGTGTAGCTTCCGGTGACGGTGCTGTGGGCATTAGGTTCGGCGAAAGGGACGACGGCAATGACAGTATTCTGCAACTTTTGAAGCACATCTGCAGGGTCCTTGGTGTCGACCTGGAAGCTGTGAGGATGATGAACCCAGATGAGGAATTGGATCAAGACAGTCTGCGAACAAGCATTTCTGAGCCAGATACGGATATTACTCATCACGACCTGCATGGTTGGCCAGAGTTGCAAGTTGGTGTTGTTAGGGAAGCTGTTGCAGTGGCGGAGGCTTTGCCTGGTGAGTTAATGTGTTCATTTCCTTAAATTTAGCCACTAATCTGCCATCGATAGATTTTCCAGCGGTTGCGCAGTTTGCTGCAGCTTCTTTAAAGACTCTCCGGTCAAATTTGACACCTGCGGATCAATTTCATCTGTATTCAACATCTGCTCGTGCATTAAGCACTGCACGCAGGAGAGGGGACTTGCGAAAAATCGAATATTGGTCAGGGCAACCAATCCTYAATATTAGCATTACACAGTAAGCAGGTATTCGTGATAACTGAGAGCTACTGACTGGGCGAAAAGGACACCCTTGATTCGCGTTCCTATGGAGAAGCCGATCTCAGCTCTGCAACCAAGAATTTCTGATATCGCACCTCTACTCACGGGAGCCGTAGACCCTTTCCTTTACAATCCTCGTAAAACCGTTGCTGGTGACGTCAGTTGAAGCGTCTTCCTTCCATGTGCATTTGCTCAGTTGCCACGATAGAGCAAAACCCTCGTCGTTCAGAATGAGAGTCTTGAATTCAATGTAACTCTCCGTAACCCTTATGTGTTTGACCTNGAGATCGAATCAATATCACTCAGGTGAGGATCGCACGTAATCTTGGCTTGAAGTTAATACGATCGGCCTACAGCACATCAGGTGTGGAGTTTGTCTCGCAACCGGCCAGAATTACTGTTCCTGGCAATTCTATCCAGCAAGTTATCATCTCTGGTAAACCTTTGGCAAGTGGATCATTAGTGATCCGTGGTTGTTTCATCCAGGCTCCTGGGGGAGCAACCCGCGAGTTTGTATTACCACTACTGACAAGCCAAGAGGAAGAACGACTTGCTCGCAGGAAAAGCGCTATATCTTGTGAATATGATCGATGGAAGTATTCAGGACTTGAATGTTTTCCATCGGCACAAAGCAAAAAAAGGGCCAGCGGTGCAATCCAATCGACCGGTCAAACCATTACACGCTTTCTGGAGTGTCAAGTTGTCCCCGAATTACCGCTACTACGAATYAGACGTACGTCAGTCACTCACGGCGCTGTGATGCTTTACGAAGGAGAGAGGTAGGCCTTGTGTATTTCTATTTTTGACTCACTTACAGTCATTAGATCCCCTATAAGAATCACTGTTGATAATGTTTCTCATCTGCCGATCGACTTCGTTAGACTGGCCTTTGATGACTCCACCATTAGACCAGCACAACAATCTCTTGCTGATGGGGAACTGTCGGTTTTCGACACGTATGAGACGGAATATAGCTTGTTGCATAGACCAGTCTTATCATGTAAGAAAGAGGAGGGAGCAATCATTATTCCACCTGGTCGAAGTCATACACTGTCCATTCAATGCCACGGGAAATTCGGTTGGTGAGTCGTTCTCGAAATATACTGTTATTGTTGGTTGACAATGAAGTAGTACGAATGGCACAGTCCACATATCCTACGCATATGCACATCGACCGGAAGCTGAAATGACAGTTTTCCATACTCGACAACTCTCTTGCTCGATGGTAGTCACTGTTTATCAGATGCTGGAATGTTATGGGATGGACATTCTGCCATTCCCATCTTACGGAACACCTGGGAAGGACGTTGATGAGGTCCTGCTGACCAACCAATTAGGTTGGTGCCTGTTCTCCATCGACGTTCGAAATACGTACGGATCACCATTTGACGTCACGCTGGAAAGAGTTCAAGAAGGTGGGATATCGTCTATGTACGCGAAGTGGGAAGATAATTTGATACTAGGCATAGAACCAGCTTCCACGACGGTGACAATACCGCCAGGATCTACAACAAAGTACGTTGGCAAACACCATTTCAGTGAATACAACAGTGATGTTGGTGCAGGCTCCTGATTCCATTGAAGAAGATTTCCCTCTCATATGATCTATTATCAAAGCCCATCCCAACGTTGTCAGATAGACAATTTGTGCTAACCAAGTCTAATCTCTCCGCATCCGACCAACAGCTGCAACGTGAATTATTTTGGTATCGTGAAGAGTTGTTTAACATCGTTCGCGGCCGCTGGCGTGAGGTGAATAGCTTACATCAATATGAATAATTAACTGAGTTTTATCTAGTCAGGAGGAACACGTTCAGGGGAACTCTCTTTGAGAAAGCAGAGGATGACACTATCAATGCTCGAGGCGATTAGGATGGAGAACATACATATTCAGCTAATGCTGACGACTCCTGACGGCGGCCCTGTAGCTCATTGTGAACCGAATGATTTCATTTGCCTGAGAGCCACAGTGAAGAACGTTTCTCGTGAGTATCTCGTACTTCGTGTGACCTGGCAGTTACAATATGTCTTGCAGCGTCTGCGGGAATYTTCGTCATGGATCTCAATATGGAACCCAGTGACGAGATCCTGCACGAGGGTCTTATCCAAGATGTGTCTGTAGGACGTCTAGAACCCGGTGCATCTCGTGAAATAGACACAATTGTCTGTTTCTTAGCACATGGCCTTTTCGAAGTTTTGGCCGAAGTAAGACTGGTAGAAGCTGACAAAGTGAGTAGAGTTGGAATTGGGCATTTAAAGGTCACTCTTCCGGGAGAAAATCGGTAATTCGAGAACTGTAGCGGTATACCATACGATATGTTCGAATAATACAATCTTGATGCAAATTTAACAATAATGGTGCCACGCTATGTTCACTCATACTCAGAATCGTCTTGCTTGAAAGCAGCCGCATATGCCATGATTGTACCATATACCAGCCTTGGAAAAATGAAGACAGGCTTAGGCTCAAGATGAGAAAGAACGCACCCTCCCCCAACAATAGACATCACACAAGCTTTCGTATTGATGATTTCTGAGTGGGCAAGCACAATCGGAAATGCAAACCCTGTCACGACGATAATAGCAGTGATGAATCGTCCAATATCGACTGGACCTGCGCCGTCTTCAAAACTGGTTGCGTATTCGTCTGCACCGCAGCAATGTGGAAACACCGCATTGGGAATGGGAGCAAGAACAAATGTTAAGGCTTTACAAATCAATGGCGTGAATGTTCAGAAACGCTTGAAGTCATGAAAACGGCACATACCGACGAGAAGTGGTAGCCAATTATTCCATAGGGCACAAGATAGGATGATCAACAGAAAGCCTACTGCAAGAACGAAGGACAACAAGATGACGGCTTCAAGGAAATGTAAGAATGCAAGACGGGAAGGCTGTAGTGAGCTTACTTCTCAAGCCAGCTGCCATGAAGTACTACTAGTCGTGCACTGCGGCGGCTAAGGCGTTCATACACTGATACGGCACAACAGTGATAAATACATGTAAACCATACCTTGTTAACTATCGCTTAAWTTGGTTTTCTTTAAATCGCAAGAAAAGAGAAGCTGAATTTACGATAAATTCTCTATAAGTTAGCGTCCTTCCGAGACTAAATTAAGGGGGTAAAGAAGTTGTACTTGCTTATCCTGAAGCAAATTTAATATCATACAGCTCTAGTAATACAACGAGAAGCGATATGTTGCATCTATTTCCGCCTGGAGACGCGCGTAGAATACATATTATTTTTGAAGTCAATCAATGCCGTAGGTGGTTGTATTGTGGATCTGGTAGCCCTTTTAGTCGCTTGCGGCCGCGTGCCATAGGGAGGTGCAGGGATGGGTATTGACTTTGTTGATGAGAGTGAGGATATTAACGATGCTGGAGATTCAGAAGACATGACCAAGTCCGGGGTAGGTGATTTGTGTCGGGTTGATGTCTGGGCGTCATCGTCTGTATCGATGCTGCTCTCAACATGATACGTATGTGGAGTTGTACTGTTCTCCACATCGATCGTTTGGACCCTCCATGCTTTCAAAATGTCTTCTCGACTCTTCGTTAATTCCCATTGGTCAATAAGCTCCCAAGGTCGCTTTCGTGGCGTAGTTCCTGTTGGCACATCATCTCTCGTCCCCTCCGTAGTCAAAGCTTGAGTCGCATCCCGTGCAATGTCAACTTGAGCTGAAATGCACCTTTCGTGCGACAACGTTGATTCCCCGAGATCAGTTGTCTAGAAAAGCTGATGTCAGTCTCCACAAAAGATAGGCATGTGCACGACTAACCTCTAACGCGATGTTGTCGGCTACACTCTTCACATGGCGGGTCATGGCACCAAATGCTTTGGAGAGACTGTGATACTCGGACTGCGTTCCTGACGTCAGGGCTGATGTCATTTCCAGTCGCGCTCTCTTTGCTCTTCCATGTTCTTTAAATGCTACCGTCAAAAAATGTTAGATGACTATTCTCAAGGGAAGATCAAGTCACTAACAGTCTGTACATGACGAAGACATTGCCAGGGTGGACTGCCGTATCTTGTTTGCATAGGAATCTACCACTTCGGTGGCAGCAGTGTGCATAACTTCGAACTCGGAAGAGACGTTTTGGCGTATTCCGTCGAGTGACTTCAGAAGCAATGTAGATAATTTGCATCAAAAAGATTGTTAGGATACTCACTTTGAAGACCATGTCTCTAGTCCTTTTATGCTCCTGGCCCTTTTCGCGTAAAGTAGAATCGACTTCAAGTGCCTTTTCCTGGTTACTCGCCATAATTTGGTCATGGTTCGTGGCGAAGGTCGAGAGWGTGTCTAAAGCCTCCTGGTTCTCATTTTGCACAAGTCCAACGGCTTGACGAAGGCTTCGGTCCCTCTCGTTCACGTAATCACCTAGCATAGACGATATTCGCTGTAGTAGATCATGTTGAGCCTTCTGAGCCTTCTGTTTTTCATCATCTAACAGTTGCATAAGAACTTGATTTTGCCTCTTTAATCGTAGAATTTCTGTTTCATTGACATTCTCAGCGAGCGAYCTTGCTTTGTGCATCAGGCGTTGCTCGGTGTCGATGAAATGCAGCGCTTCCTTCAGAATGCCTTCGGTTAGCGAGGTCATGGCCTTAAGCGCGTTTTCAAGAGAACTGAAGCTTTCATTAGACAGATCTTCGATTGTTTGGCGTTGTCTCTGTGATGTCTCCTTCCATTTTTCATTCCATGCGACTGATTCCGTTTGTAGTGAAGTTATGGTGTCCTGTAGCGTGCTCTGCATGGCCTGTAGAACTTTCGATTCCGCGCGGTCCTGGTTTTGGACCACAATAATAGATTCTRCCAATTGCTGCAATTGTTCCTCAACCCTGTTTGTCTGAGCGGTCAAAGACTCGACATGCTCTGTCTCAAATTGCCGAATTTCATGATGTAGACGATCAACGTGCTGCGTTGCTGAGTTAATGAAGATAGCGAGTTCTTGCTTAAGCACATCCGTCGAAGCAGAGATGGAGTTTCCATGGACAGTGGCTGCCTGAGAATTGGCGGTAAGAATGGCTTGCTTCCGTGCTGTGCGAGCAAAGTCAACTCTAAGCGGCAAACGAGTGGTCAAGGAATCGTACCTAGCTTCGAGAAAAGGTCAGAAACATCTTGTAGACTATGTTTCACGACTTTGTTCAGTCCTGATGCAACCCCATCTAGAACGACTTCTGTATGTTGATGAGCCTTCCGTACAATCGTTTCCTCCTCAAGTGCAATTCTGACGTCTCCCAACTCGATCTCTGTTCGAGCCAGAACGTCCTTGCTTTCCACCAGTCTCTCCTTGGTCTCTTTGAGATCGGTTTCGCGTCGTTTCAGCAACGCAATGCTCTCGTCGTACTCTTCTCTGACGCTCCTCAACTGCTTCTCAACGATTGCAACCTGCTTCTTCGCCTCCGCCAGCTCCGTTGCCTGAAGTTCTTTCTCGTCACATATCTGTTTCCAATTTTCTTCGGAAAAGTAAATGCCATTCTTCTCTCGAGTAGCCAAGATGTCAGCCTTCAAACGCTCTATTTCGATAACATAATCCTTCAGTAGGGCGTTTCGTGACATGCGCTGATTCAGTTCCGGTTTGTTACGTATGGATTTAGCCCGTAAAGCATAGTCGAGGGTGGATAAAGTTTCTTCCATATTAGAACGAGCTGGTGAGATAGTTGCGATGATGCACGTCTTGGTATTACCACCTAGAGAATCCTGCAACAATCGAGTAAGCTTAGATTCCCTGGCAAATGAATATCATTTTAGCCAAGGCAATTTGAAACAGTCAAATTTTTGTGCTAACCGGTACGGGACGTGCTGCGCCTTGTCAACGAGGGCATTAATAACCCTACCAAGAGTGAGAAGACTTTGGTTAATCATCCCTGCCTCTCGAGCACGCTTATTCTCTGCGCCTGATCTGCCAATATTCTCTGAACCAGCAAGATCAACAAGGTTGAGTTTCCCCACTCTCAGAAGATCGTCTCCGACGGACGAAACTTCCTTCGTATGCACAGTGATAGAGAAAACAGAATGCGATCGACTGGAATGATCATTGAATTTGGTGGCAGCGATTTGCCGCCGCAAACTGCCTTTGGTCAACAGTGCCAGGGCATCTTGACAGTCCTTTACAGGTATCTCTTCCAATCCCTGGATAAAAACACCTTTTTTGTGGGCATCGTCAAAAATCTTGAGTGTGCTTTCCTGGCCTTTCATGTTGTCCCTGACGCCCGCACCCATTGGTTGGGTGCTACCAGAGGGTGCTGATAACTCATTAGCAAGAAGATCACGGAGTTCCTCATTATATAATTCCACATATGATATCTTTACGCTAAAGTCCACTCCCGATTTTTCGAGTTGATGGAATAGGCGAAACAATACGCGGGGTATCATCCCTGCGTTGGGTGAAGGATTGCCCATTGGAGTGGGCGCCAAATCCCCCTGCATTGTATATCTGTAACTATGCTGAGAGCGTATGTGAAAGCAAACGTTGTTGCTTACGTTTTCCCRGTGCCCGTCTGACCATATGCAAACAGGGTGCAGTTATACCCCAAAAGAACTTCTTCAAGCATCGGGTGCACGACGTCGTGGTAAAGCATAGCTTGATCTGCCTCAGGTCCAAAAACCATGTCATAGTTGTATTTTCTGGTGGGCGGTAGTTGCACGATGCCCAGACTGGACACTGGAGCCGCGGCTTCGATGATTAATTCTTTGCTCTTGGCACCGGTCGAAGTAACGATGATGGGCGAATTGTCTTGGATCTCGCGCTCTGACCGCCGACGGCTGCGAATAACTACCTGTATATTCGTTTCACTGTCATCGCGATCACTTGAAGACTTGATGAATCTCTGTGCGGTGTGACTTTGTTCGGGCTGAGAAGACGGTGTTTCATCCACGGGTTGGCCAGATAATGGTGTTTTTAACGCTGTTTGGCGTGATTTCACGATCGACGAGCTTGCAGTCGGTCTCGCTACTCGTGATGGTGGCCGGCGAGTAGCCATGAAGACGGACAGCGCCAAGAGTCAACAAAGGCGCGTACATCATGTGACCGCTTCTGCACTGCCACCACGCGCCAAATCTCGTCCCTCGTCCAGCGTCCACACGACATACAATGGGCAAACGCAAAAGGTCGTCAAGAAAACCAGCGCCTGCTAAGCAAAAGGTCCCATTGGGTGTGTCTATCCTACTTGATCCGGGAAAAATGATCTTATACCGAACAGACACGGCTTTCACGTGCCTCTTCTGCCATCACGATAAGTCCGTTTCCGTGAGACTCGACAGGAAAGAGGGTGTTGCGCAACTAGTATGCCGCGTATGTGATCAACGATATCAGAGCAAAGTGAACCGTGGGTGACCTCAACCTGCTGATGCATGTTGGGTGCTCACGCTGTTTAAGATCTTACTGAACCGATTGACATTTACTCGGAATGGATTGATGCTGCAGACGCTGCACAGAGAGAGGAGCATGGAACGAGACGGCCCACAACGTCGTCCAGTCGAGCAGTACCAGCGCCAGCATTGGGGGACAGCGACGAGGAGTGAGGATATAGCCACGCTAAAACTTTTAGACATGTAATTTCAGTAGTCATAATAAATGTCGCGGCAACAAACGCAAACACGCTTGAGGCGACGGTTATACCACTATCATACCCTTCTGCTTCCGCCGCTCCTTCCCATATCGCCGTCATGGCAAGCTCAACGAATATCAAAGTCGTCTGTCGGTGCGCTGCAACCACTCTCCTGACTTCCCCGCCTCATTGTGGCCTTTGTAAGCTTCCGACCACCCAATGCCATCGAATTACGCGAAGGCGGTGAGATCGTGGTGTCTTTCGATGAGAATTGGCAAACTGTACACATGAAATCTGCGCARTTGGCGTCTGGTCCTGAGAGAGATGGTTTCACGTTCGACAGAGTATTTCCAATGGGAACGATGCAACAAGAGGTTTTCGATTATGGAGTCAAAGAGTAAGCTCTCTCTCGCGGTACACTACAATTAACCATTAATCTTGTTGCACAAGAATTGTCAAGGGTAGGATTGCGGTCTTTTGCGGAAGCACACCTTGTCACATATGATGTTCAGATGTCTTGGATGGATACAATGGCACTGTTTTTGCATATGGCCAAACTGGAAGTGGAAAGACTTTCACGATGATGGTAAATGGGCGAATACTCCCTTTCGATTATTTGCACTCATATTCATGCAGGGAGCAGATATAGATTCCGACGAACTCAAGGGCATTATCCCTCGCATAACTGAACAAATCTTTCAATCCATAGTAGAGAGCGACCAGCACCTGGAATACCTTGTCAAAGTGTCTTATATGGAGATCTACTTAGAGAGAATTAGAGATCTTCTTGCTCGTACGTTCTGCAGATCTACCTCGTGGGGCTAATCATCCATTGCCTGCTCAGCTCAAAACGACAATTTACAAGTCCACGAGGAGAAATCCAGAGGTGTATACGTCAAGAACCTTTCTGACTACTATGTCAGCAGTGCAAGAGAGGTTTACGAAATCATGCGTACAGGAGGCGCTGCTCGGGTTGTGTCCTCCACTAGTAAGTCCTTACGCTTACATGTACGAACAAGTTTATTTTACCATGTYGCCCACTTAGACATGAACGCTGAATCATCTCGTTCGCATTCCATCTTTCTTATTACGATTCAACAACGGAACACTGAAACTGGGGCTCAGAAGACAGGTAATCTGTACTTAGTTGATTTAGCTGGGTCAGAAAAGGTGGGTAAGACTGGTGCATCAGGACAGACTCTGGAGGAGGCGAAGAAAATAAACAAATCGTTGTCTGCGCTAGGAATGGTTATAAACGCCTTAACAGAAAAGGTTTGAAGCTCCCTGGGTGTGTTAATTTGCTTTATCGACCGTTACCTAGGCCAAGCATATTCCTTATCGAGACTCAAAGCTCACTCGCATTTTACAAGAGTCCCTTGGCGGAAATTCCCGGACGACGTTAATCATCAACTGCTCTCCCTCATCATACAATGAAGCGGAGACATTATCAACACTTAGATTTGGCATACGTGCGAAGTCAATCAAGAATACCGCTCGCGTCAATCAAGAATTGTCCCCATTAGAACTAAAGGGTTTGTTGCAAAAGGCACAGCTGGCAAACACATCATATCAGAAGCACATAGCCGCTCTCGAGGCCGAGTTAGCCATATGGCGGTCTGGCGGTCACGTAGATCAAGCGGATTGGGCGACCTCCGGCAAAGCAGTGGACTCTACAGCTGCATCTTCAGTTAAGAGAGCTGCCCCGTCTTCTATAGCTTCTACGCCCGCACCGAGCTCACGTAGCATGACTCCTGTGAACCCTGTTGTTGAGGGTCTTCGAGAATTAGAAAGTCGGCCACAGACGCCGACGGTCGTTGGATTAGAGAAAGATGAACGCGAAGAGTTCTTAAGGCGAGAGAACGAGCTCAGTGATCAATTGGCGGAGAAAGAGAGTGCTTTGACGACAGCTGAGAAGCTAATCAAGGAACTCAAAGAAGAGCTTGCATTCATAAAGGAGCAAGAGGCAGCCATTAATAAGGTCAGAGCCAGCTTCCGAAGCGCCATATTACCATATTCACCTTGTGTGCCACAGGAAAATAAGGCAATGTCTTCCTCTCTAAATGAGCTACGACTGCAGGTTGAACGATTGACTTATGACAATAAAGAAGGATTAATCTCCATTGACATCCTCAAGGAGCAGAATCACGACCTGAAGGAGGAATTGGAGAAGCTGAAGTCCGTTCTTGCCGATACGGAAGCGGCCAAGACCGATGCTTCTCAGGAAGACAAGGAGAAACGCAAGCAAGAAAAAATGGCATTAATGATGGCCGAGTTCGACGCGGTATGTTACGTGTAATTCAAACGCCGGTCGTCAATTGACACCTCGTTGTAGCAAGGCGCCTTCTCCGAGAGAGACGAGCAATTACGGCAGCTCATCATGAAATTAGACAACATTGAAACACCCGAGCCGTTGGCTTTAGAGGATATGACRGCTATTAGGAGGCAGCTAGTTGATGGGCAACACGTCCTGAAAGAGACCTCTGACAAACTTAGACAATTGCAAAAGGAAAACGAAGCGATCCTTCGGAAGAAAGACGAGATTGAGGCCCGTTACACGACTTTGGAAGTCGAATACGAAGAACTCCTCGGTCAGTGATATCCTCTAACTTAGTACCTAACGGATCACTGATAATAGTGCAGAAAAAGGAGACAGAGCGGAAGCAGTTGCGGATCTGAAGGTTTAACGAATCCCAATCATTTCGAAGCAAATGGCTGACGTCTTTCTCCATAGGATAAACTTGAGGCGCAATATGCGGCTAAACGGGATGCTCAGCTAAGCGAAATTGCCGACCTCAGGCAACAGCTGGAAGTCAAGGCAAATGAAGCGCGTAGTTTGAACGCGACCATTGAAAGCTTGAAGAGTGTCAATGAAGAATTGAAGGTACTGGTATTAACACAAGTCTATTTTCCTGACCAATTTCGGATTTGTGTAGAGAGCATTTGCCGTGACATCAGCAGGAATAGAAGGCGGTAAGAGTCTTGCAGAGAGTGCTCAGGACTTGGAGCGGGCTCGCAAAGCTATATCCGTACAGCTTGCGGAATTTGATGGCGTCAAAAAATCATTGATGCGAGATCTGCAAAACCGCTGCGAGAAAGTTTGTTTTTCCCTACAATTCGGTTGCATCATACCAATTATCATTTTAGGTGGTGGAACTTGAAATACAGCTTGACGAAATTAAGGAACAATATAACAATGTCATCCGCAATAGCAACAGCAAGGCGCAGCAAAAGAAGATGGCATTCTTGGAGCGTAACCTGGAACAGCTTACGCTGGTGCAGAAGCAGGTGAATTATCGTCGCTGCATTCTATGCTGCGTTGCTAACCTATCACATAGCTTGTCGACCAAAATACGGCCCTGAAAAAGGAGGCAGGCATTGCTGAGCGCAAGCTACTCGCTCGCAATGAACGGATACAGAACTTGGAGACTCTCTTACAAGATGCCGACCGCAGACTGTCTATGCAGAACCAGAAATTCGAAGCTCAATTACAGGCAGTTAAGGAGCGGCTGGATCAAGCGCGAGGTATGTCAGGAGAAAGCATCGCTCCTTTCTTTCTCAGCTCTWTGAATTTAGCACAAAAGGCTGCGGCTGCATCACCACTGAGTTTTGGACGTATCGCAAAACCATTGCGAGGAGGAGGAGGATCTCAACAACCGTCTGTCGGAGCTACATCGAACATCACACCAGGCGGGTCAAATGCCAACCCCCTGTCAAGGATCCAGAACGAGGAAGGAGGGTAAGTGCATTTTCGATCATGTGACTTTAGCGCTAACGGGAACCAATGAATTGTTTGTTGCCCTGCCGCAGATCCGGTAAGTCAGATCATAGTTGTAGAGAATAGGAACTAATCCTTTATGTCAGCTAAGCGCGCATCCTGGTTCTTCTCTTCGCGATAACGCGCCGTGTATATACCAGTTTAATGTTTTTTTCTGCATACCCACTGTATCTTTCCCATAGCATCTATCAAATGTGTGCCATGATAATCATTAGAATCTGTTTTCGATCAGGGTCGCGGCGCATGATTCAGGCTTGCAGCCAAATATTACGAGGAAAAAAAAGAATTACGTGGACTGAGAAAGGGCTGTGGAGAGAGCTTACGTCAGAATGGCGGCGGGCTGCGGCGCGGGGACCTGAAGGCGGCCCAAAGTGGAAGGTGGCGAAGACTAGCTCATTTGATCCCGTTGAAACACGGATAATCTTTTTATATTGTGTATTGCCTCCGTTTACTTGTTTAATTCCGCGTTCCTCTGCTAGACTTGCCAATGCGTCTTTAGTCTAAGGGTCTCCTCGTTTGTTTTCCTCCCAAATTTGAGCCGTCCGCTCTTCTTTCGCTCCTTACTCCTCTCGGTCGCATCTTTCTGTCTCTGTCCTAATTTTTGTCGCTTTTCCCAGTCTTGTGAGTCGCGTCTTTGTTCAACATGCTCCTGTTCTTTATGCCACTTTCAGTTACTGACATATCATTCGCTGACTCCATTCCCAGCTTACAGTACTTTCCCAGCGCTTACCATCCTATATAATTTCCTCCGTCCATCGGTGAGCACTATTTCTAAGAATATCCTCATGTTCAACATTCTCATTTAGTGTTAGTCAATGTCTGCCGTCTCTTCCCGCAAGCCATCAGGGTCGTCCACACATTCTCGGACCCATTCGCCTTCAGATTCTCCAAGCAATGTGAGATATGATCCTTTTGCCTGCTATTCACCGTCAAATTCTTTTTGCAGAGGAATTTGAATCTAGGTTCGGCGGGAACCATGTACGGGACGACCATGSCCCCCACCAATGGCATTAAAGGCCGATGGCAGGCCAGTCATGCATTCGTTGGTATTACATCTTCCTAACTCTGATTGTAGGTTTGGAATGCAAATTCGTCCTCCAGGAGGAACGCGTCGGTATCCTCTGCGGCCAGCGCTAACGATCTCTCRCCTTCCCCGAGTGATAATGCCAATTACTGCAGTAACTTGAGYGACAGTTGGACAACATCAAGGCCAACGAGTACAACATGGGATGACATGGGCGACAGCGCTCCAAAAATGGAGTTCTCTCAATTGGTAAGCTTGCAATTGTTATTGCTCAGGGACAGTACTCGAACCACGTACATGGAGGACCCCCATTCACAGCTCAATTATGCACGATCCAGGCAAGCGACCGTCACCCAGGCAGTTATCTATAACGGTCCTCGGGTTGTGCGTATCAAATAGGCAACCGGTTTACTGTTTTTGCTCATGTGTCTGTCAGGACGACAGGTCTAAAAATGGACGTTTCTCACCGCAACGTTATGACAACATCGGCAAAGATGCAAGTAATGCTCGTTTTAATGCTGATTCTCCATCAAGAGGATACAACGGTTATTCTGGTCAGCATTCGGCGTTGCAAGGAGCCATGCCTAGTGCAAGCTTTGAATCAAAGTTGCAAAGTACCTCTGTGGTGAATGACGAGCTTTCCTTAGCACTACGCGGTGTGGCGATTGAAGACGAGTTCAGCGTTCAAAGTCGTCAACAAGCATCACAAACTCTTTCTGCTTCACATCCACGTGCACTGCCTATGCATCAGCCACGCGGGCCATACAGTGGCTATGCCCAAACTGATTTCAGTCCTTATTATTCGGTGCCGTCCGGTCGTGAGTATATTGAATATTCCTACAGCTATGAGACCCCGCGTGCGGCACCTGACCTGCCGGTGTACGCATCGCCCGTTCTGAGCAATGCAGCATCTGCAAATGTATATACGGGCGTTTCTCCTCCGGCTCTACATCATCTGAATATGATAGCTGATCTACATCGTCAACAAGCCGGATTATTTTACGACTACATTCCCGGAGCGCGACCCCATGGTTCTCAATATTTCTATCCTCCTCAGCCCGTAATGTATCCACCGACTCATTCACCTATTATCAACCCACAATTGAACTCGCCTAACCAAGGGGCGATAATCGATAAAAAGCGGGACCTGCAGGTACATGTTAATGCCTCTTTCGGACCATTTATCATTGCTGATGTCGGATGTAGTATCCTATACAACAGCAAATCAATGCTACTAATCTAATGTACAACGCAATAAGGTCGTCGCCATCACCGCACCAAGCTTTCATGAACGTAGAGTATGGTGCTCAATTGCCACTGATGCTTCCTTATGGACACAGCCCTTTGCATATGTATCCGCAAGGCATTCATGGTGGCCGGCGCGACGGCGATATATCTACAACCCTGCGMAGTGCGTTACTGGACGAGTTTCGTGCTAATAAATCCAGGAAATGGGAACTGCGGGTAAGCATACTTCAACCATATACATTTCTATGCATTGATGATCGCCGCAGGACATATTTGGTTTCATTGTAGAATTCAGCGGTGATCAACACGGTTCGCGTTTTATACAGCAAAAATTGGAGACAGCAACTAGCGAGGAAAAACAATTTGTTTTTGATGAGATTGTTCCGGACAACGCCTTGCAGCTTATTCAAGATGTTTTTGGTAATTATGTAAGTAATGACTGACTACTTGAGCGGAGGCATATTGAAATTCGGCTGGTAGGTCGTACAGAAGTTATTCGAGCATGGGACGCAGGTGCAGAAGACTGTACTAGCAAGCACGATGGAAGGACACATGCTTGCCTTGTCTCTGCAGATGTACGGTTGTCGGGTTGTGCAGAAAGTGAGTTGCTATTCCAGCCTCTAGCGCTCAATCTGACCAATGGTGTACATAGGCCATTGAATTTGTCCTGCCCGATCAACAAGGCGCCATTGTCAGGGAGTTGGAACCCCATGTCCTGAAATGTGTCAAGGATTCGAATGGCAACCATGTAAGCACCTTCAATCGCGACTCATGAAGCAGGCAACTAAGTGCAGCGGCAGGTTATCCAAAAGTTGATTGAACGGGTGTCTCCTGAGCGGCTAGGTTTTGTCTATACGTTTCGCGGTAACGTCTACGAATTGGCCACGCATCCATATGGGTGCCGCGTTCTACAACGCTGCCTTGAGCACCTCCCTGAGGAGCATACACGTGCTTTACTTGACGAAATGCACAGCTATACACACAACTTGATGCAAGACCAGTTCGGGGTAGGAACGCTGTTATTACTACTGTTCCAAGCTTACCATCATGTTCCAGAATTATGTCGTTCAGTTTGTTATCGAGCACGGGAAACCTTATGATAAAATGCTGGTCCTCGACCGGTTGAAGGGTAACATGCTGAAAATGGCTCAGCACAAGTTTGCATCCAATGTTTGCGAAAAAGCTCTTGTGTGCTCTGACTTTGAAAACCGGCGACGTCTACTTCATGAGATCATGACACCAAAGCTGGATGGAGTGTCACCTGTTGCGGATATGATGAAAGACCAGTTCGCAAGTGAGTTTCAACTCCCCCCTCACAATAATCTTTGTTAAAGTGTGACCAGATTATGTYCTTCAACGTGCTCTTATTGTCGCGGAGGGCGAAGATAAGGATACCCTGTATAGCTTGGTTCGGCCACAGTTAATCGCTATGAAACGGTTTTCGAATGCCTATAACAAACATTTGGGATCCAGTACGTGGAGGACATTATCTCACGATTAGAAGACTGATGATTTTGTAGTTGAGCGTTTGCTCGAGAAGCATCCCCTTCCTGCATCAGAACATTCTAGTGAATTTGTCTCATCGGAAGTTATTCGGTAATCCATCAACGAGGAATTCCTATTTTATCTGCACAGTCTACTCGTAATAAGCATTTGTCATTGGGATTGGATATACCTTCCACGTCTACTCGCGTTCTGCTCGCTGTCGATAATCATCGCTAGCTCTGATATTTGTACGAAGCTGTTTAGTTACTCCCTTACCTTAGTTTATTCATCGTATGCTTTTTCGAGTGGAACATCGTATGGACATTTTTGTGACGTGTCGAAGCGGCAAAGTGGACCAAATACTGGAAAGAGTTCCACAAACACCCAGATCCTATTCTGACCGTATTACCGACCATCCTATGAACGGCGCGGAAGCGGCTGCCTCTCTTTTTGGCCCCGATGATTCCTCCTCAGACCCTTTTGCGTCTCTTGGAGCAGACGACGTAACTTCGTCAAGCGGAGACGTGTTTCGTGGTAATAACGCGCATGGAGCCGAAGTGCAAGACCCATTTGCCATGCCAAACGGCTCCTCTAACGAGGTCCAGACCTTGCTTTCYGACGAAAGTCTTTCACATCGCAATATGCCCACCCAACATGATTCCTTCCAGCTTACTGACCATTATGGAAGCTCCGGCGTAGTGGGACAGCAAAGTCAGAACTGGTACGGTACTGAAGGACACGGTAGCGTCGCCGTGCAGCAGACACATCACGGTACGCGATTTGTCTAGATTCAATTATCGCGGCTGAAACTCGAACAAGGTAACGACAGTTACTGGCCTGCTTATTCGACAACCTCAGAGCCTTCTAACGCTCTTCCACCTCAAAACGCATACGACCCGTACAATTCTTTGCCCGCGGGCAACGCGTATACGAGCGCCTATACTCCGCCACTGTCAAACACTGATTACTCCCCTTACAACCCTTCTGCTCCCGTGGCTCAGCCATCCGTTGCACAACATAATTCCTCTTACTCGGCTACCGCTTCTGGACAGTATTCCTCACAAACGTCATCCAGTTATAGGTCGTTGCCAGCCAGTGTTCGTTTGCCATCTGCGCCAGCTCCCACAGCGCCTCTTTCAAGACCGAAAATTTCCAACGCCTATGACCCACCTTTTCCGCCTGTGGCAAAATCCAAACGTGTGGTTTCACGTAGTGGATTGAATCAAAGTGTTACGGCTGCGTACGGCCCATACCAAGCTAGCAGTGCCTACAATTCTCAGGATACGTCGTTTGCTCACGGTCAAGCCCAGCCTAACGTACCGCCTTTCGGAGGGCAGAAAGAGTATGGTAGCTACTCAAACGATACGGTTCATTCTGTAGGGAACACGAGACAGGGAGCCCCCCCGGTTCAAGACTATCGTGCTACAGATAGTCATCAAGAACAAGATAGAACGTTTGACTCTGCCTCATGGAACACGAAAATGAATGGATATCATTCTCAGGGGAACGTRGAGCAACCCAATCAATTCATGAGTACTGCGCAGGGTGCCAAGACTTGGTATCCAGCTGGACCATCGGCAAGTATTGGCAACAATATGACGCAGATGGACAACTACTCCTCGAACGTGTTTTCACACTACGAAGTGGAATCGGAGAATAGGATCGGTCTTCAAGCTGAGGCAACGCGTCAGACTGTACCTTCCAAAGCATCTACATCGCCTGACTTCGGTGCAGCTCGAGCATCTTCCCCCGGGATGCTAACAGATTATATGCCACGCGTGATATTGGACTCACACGCGCAATCGCCGCCAAAGCCCAGTCGCGAGGTTAATGGGAACGAAGCCGCTAATACTATTTCTGCCCATCAGTATGATAATAGTCCGCGAAGTCCAAAGTCTTTCCGGACCGCAGTGCCGTCTCAGGCATATGCTTCCAAGAGCCCAGAGCCTTATGGACCACCTAAAACCAATCGTTATGCAATCAACGCCGAAGAGCGCAGAGCGGCATCGCCTGGTTCCCAGTCAGTCCGATCGTTGAACGGACGGCAAAACACGATAAAGCCACCAGTGACTAGTCGACCACCGTCCAGGATAGAAAATGTGGGAGGTCGTTCGTCGTCCAATAACTCTCTAGTCGGCCCGTCTTACCCCGAGGGCACATATGCTCCACAGCTCTATCCAAAGGCACCTTTGCCGGTCGCGGAAGCGGGAATTCAAAACCTCGCTCTGAGCAATCCCCCTACTTATCCAACCTATGGATCTCCAATAGCACCTATGTATGAGGTGCCCATAAAATCACAACCGCAATACGCCCCTTCTCCTTCTCTTATCGGTTCCAATGATCCCCTCGGACGCACATCTGCTCGAGCGCCAGTAATCAGTTTCGGCTTCGGGGGCAAGATTGTAGCGTGCTTTCATGGTCTGACGACTTTGAACACTGGATTTGACGTTGCTCTATCATCGCGGAAAACCACTGATGTCCAAATCTATAATCTAACAAAAGTCATCCCTCGTTCCGCCCTTGACATCCCGGCGGTTTCATTCCCAGGGCCGTTGTTCTCGGATCCCGGAACAGTTACCTCAAGCCTGGTGCGAACAGGAGCTACCAGTCAGAAGAACAAGAAAACGGCAGTTGTCAAGTATCTGACGGAAAGAGCTGATGAGATAACACATGGGTTAGGTTATCTGAGCCCAGGCAGTCCTGAGAGAAGACAGGCCGAAGGTAAATTAATACTGGTTAAGCTCCTTAGAGTAATGGTTGAGAATGATGGACGTCTGTCTGGAAGGTATGGTGACAGCACTTTCTAGCTTGAACTCCTCATCGATTCGTTACGCAGCCCCTCGATCGATGCCAGTGTCCGTATGACCTTGGTGCCTCGTCTGGATGGCACTCTCACTTCACCTACCCCTGAGTTCACCACCATAGCCGACACTCAAGTGGCTCGTCCTGATATTCCCTCCGTCCCTGATCCGCAAACTGCCGTTGCAGTGAGCACACCACGCTCTTTGTGCCTTGACAAGATCCAGGAGTTCTTGCTTCGAGGTGAGCGGCGACAGGCGTATTGTTATGCTTTGGATGAGAAGCTATGGGCGCATGCGATGATCATTGCAAGCAGCATTGATAAAGATGCATGGAAAGAAGTTGTCAATGAGTTCTTGAAGGCTGAACTAGGCGTGAAGGAAGAGACCTCACAAGGACGTTCCTACCCTAAGATCAAAGACGCCTTGCCCTCGTCAACGAATGGACGAGAAGGTTTAAGGGCTGTCTATAGTCTATTCTCCGGCCAAGGCTCCGTCGCCAGTGCGTTCATTCGCTGTGTATGCCGAACATTTGAACTTATGTGACCTAGTCCAGGAGCTGGTGCCTCAGAGTGCGCTCGGTCGTGGAATGACGAAGTTGCAGGCTATGCCTCCCGCCCATTTAACACCACGAACCCCCAATTTTCAACCACCGGCACCACCCGCTAATATATCCCYAGAAACTCTAGCGAAATGGGCTGAAATTGTTGCTATGATGATTTCTAGTACAATTAGCACTGATACCTCTTCTGCGATAACGGCGCTCGGTGATCAACTCCTTGCCAATCAATATGTCGAAGCTGCCCATGCTTGGTTTGTTTGCTCCAATACTTTGTATGACAAATTGATTGACATGGTTTTCACAGCTATCTCGTGGCTCCTCAGACTTCTCTAATGGGCGGACTTGGCAACCCCGCCGTCCGCATTGTACTCGTGGGCTCAAAGACGCCTACACTTGTACCCAACTTCGCTGCAGACCTCGATCCTATCATCTTCTCGGAAATAGTAGAGTTCGCGCTATCTCTGTCTCCGCCCGGGAAGGGACAAGATGCATTTGCAGGGTTACCTCACTTACAGGCATTCAAATTTTTCAGAGCTGTTTCCTTAGCAGAACTCGGAGAAATACAACTAGCAAACAGGTATGATCACGGTCACCATGTTTGACCATGTACTTGACGGTACGATAGATATTGTGAAGCTATTACGGCTTCGCTTGGACGGCCTTCACCGTATTTTACACAACCATTATTAGAACAGCTCAAAGGTTTGATGGACCGAATAAGTGGCACGTCGCATGTGGACAAATCCGGCTCCTGGATGGGAAGTAAAATTGGTAAACCCAGCCTCGATTCGATTGGAGGATGGCTCGAAGGACGCATCGCAAAGTTCGTCGCAGGCGATGTCGACTCGCCGACGCAACCTCAGGACATCACCAGGACAGAAGAGCGAACCTTTTCCGGCCCATTTAGCACCATCTCATCGACCACTCCGTCCGCGAGGACATCCCCACAACCGACGCCAGTCAACAGCGTGGTTCCCCCGCCTCGAAGTGGATCTGCCATGGCTCTTCCTTCTCAGCATGCCTACGTTCCGGTTGACAGAGCCTCTTCTGCATTAGATCATTATAAACCCAAGATCGCTTCCACGCCTCGTGTGGCATCGGCGAATGCGGCTGTCACATCCTTTTCCCAACTCCCGATACAAAGTCCGAATGTGGATGATCAACCTCAGAATACACGTAGTCCCGGTGCTGATACATTAACGCCAAAAATGACAAATGACGACACTATTGGTGATCAAGACCCTGTGTGGTGGAGTAGTTCAAGTTCATACGACAGTTTTACCAAGACACCGACTGCCACATCTTTCATGCGAGTCGAAGAATCAGTTGCCAGGACTACTTCAGAAGGCTTCATATCCTTGATGGATGCACCAACGTTCTCTAACATTACATCCAATACAGTGCGCGAGTCACCACCCCTCTCACATCCGATTACTGAGGAAGAAGACGTGGAAGATCTAGGATTTAGCAATACTAAAAAGGAGATGAAGATAGCAGGCAATAATGATGTGGCTGGTCCATCGCAAAGCGCTGAGCCGCAAAAGAATACTGAACCAGCAAAGACAGGTATTCTTCACCATTACTCGGATGTCACGTAATCTGACTCCCCTACAGAACCTAATCCACCAACAGCATCTAGTGGCTCTTGGTTGGGTCGCTGGTGGAACCGTGAGCAAGCAACTGGTCCAGTCAAAGCTAGCCTCGGGGAAGAAAGCGCATTTTATTATGACAAAGAACTCAAACGCTGGGTCAACAAGAAGGTAATGGATACATTTTTAAAGCAATCGATTGGTTGCTTATACTCTACCTGTAGGCTGGGAGCGAGAATACCGCGACCAAGTCGGTTCTAGCACCTCCGCCGTCCAGAGCTCAAACAGCATCTCCTGGCATGACTGGTCCACGTTTAACAGCGACGAAACCACCCAGCACTCAGACCCATTCTACTTCTACCATAGACCTCAATGCATCACCTCCCAGCAAATCTACGTTGAATGTGCAATCTAATCTCGCTCCACCGATTTCGGACTCTGCACCCAATACACCTACAGGAATGAAGTTGAGCGCCGGAGGACCTCCCCCAAGTAGACCTACATCGCAAACATCAACGCGCCGAAACTTACGCAGTCGTTATGTTGACATCTTGCAATCAGAAAGCAGGAGTTCACAGTAGTCACTATTCTAATTATCCTCATGTTTGGATGCTCAAGACACTCATCCCTATCATTTACTTATTGCAATAGACTCCGAGTAATTTAATACATGCAATATTGCAAGAGTCYTCACAAGAATAACTTGAAAGGATAGCCTTGGCAAAGTTTTGAGTCGACTACTCCCAGAGATGAGCTAACACATACCTCTATTTTTTGCTCTGAATAATGAAACGAGAATGGAATAAACTATCATTATGACGATTGTCCAGAGATATATTTGCAGTCTTTGACGGTTTGGTGACGCTTGTCTTGGAACGACAACAATTAGCATAAGGAAGGCAACAGCCAGAAGGCCATCTTTGGAGGCTTATGGTCAAGTTCGTCATCAAGTGGTTGCGAGAAATGCTTACAGATAAAAGCAAGGACGTGAACTTCTTGACCAAATTGATTAGAATATCCTGCTGCAACCCATTGACCATTTCCTCCGGTGTAAGGAACATTACGGATACGAGTGAACATGAAACCGGAGGTCATGATAAGGCAGGTAAGAATAATAATCACGGCCCACGTCCACCGGTTTTGCAAAACTGGGGCAATATATCGGAGAACCAGAAGAACCGACATGGCAGATACGGCAAACGTGACATAGCGAGCCCAGTCAATGGGCTCTTTGTACGGTATAGGAATAGGCGTGTGCCTTGAGATGTATTCTGCAAGCGGCTTCGCTTCAAATCCACTGTGCAATAAGATTAGTTTGTAGAAACGGCGACACTGAGGAACTTACTGTGGAAAATCATATTTTGACGGAGCAGTCTTTCCACCTGCTGGCGCGCGAGGGCCTTCTGTGGGGGAATAGACATGAACGACGGGGGCCGATGTCAGCCCAAGCTGATTGGCGCGGCGTTAGTCTGCGGTTTAACATAGAGGAGACACATTTTGCCTTTTGAAATACGGTGTGTCCGTTGTCAAAGTCCAAGCTCGCGAAGAAGTGGTCGCCRCGGTACTCTTGCGGTACTTGCGCCCAAGCTGCGGCGACTTCCTTCCAGGTAGAGTCGAACTGCGTGCATGGGACACAGCGCCTTTTGGGGTCGAGGGCGGTCAGCTGGATGGCGACGGACCAGTTGCGATTCGGGGAGGTTACAAGGTCGTAGGTGGTGGCGTCGAGGGCGATGACGCCGTTGCCTGCGGCTGCAAGGTCCACAAGGTTGCGGTGAGCGGGGGCGGCGAGCGCGAGCGGCAGGGCGAGGAGGGCGAAGAGAGCCTTCATGTCGACGTGTAAGGCGCGCGCGGAGCCAAATGGGGCAGACAGCTTTCTGCCTCGTCCAATGGCTTCCCATGCGCTTCTTCTCCGCCTGTTTCTCTCCCCCTCTTTCTTCTCCGTCCATGTCGCCCTCCATTATCTTCTTATATACGCTGATAATATAGGTGTAACCTACTACCTTACCCGCAGGCTTCGCGAGCTTGACACCCAAGAACTGCGTGACGTATGGGGCTTCATATGGTCTGTCCCATCCCTGCTGTTGCACCGTGTACGATTTTTCATCGCGGTAATCAGCCACCTTCTTGTCACCAAGCCATCAAAGTCGCGCGCTCTCGAATGCTTTGTAGTTGACATTGCACGCCGGTCCACTCATATTGCCATGCTTGTTCGTCCCTACTTTTACCGGATGCAACCCTTGCGCTAATATGCGCGGCCAATCAGACTTTATGGTTCATGCAAGCCTCCCTCAAGGACCTGTCGACAGGTCGCTATGATTCTCGTTCGTTCATCATATGTCAGCGCGTTCTACACAAATGCCATGAAATTATTTTCGGAGATCTGCCTTCACCTACAGCTTCTCCGTATTCGGCGTTGGATCTACCTTTCAATGCGCGTTTGACGCGTAAGAAGATAAGGCCTCATGTTGAGCCGGCGTTGGTGGGACTCGGAATGGTACTTGCAGGCGTACCTGGGATGCCAGTCCTCACAGAAATAATGGGCGAAGTGGCCATTGAACAGGGAAGAACGGATGACGATGGGAATGACCTAAGAAGTCTTGAACAAGATGATGAAGTCGCTGGTGCACCTATCTCGGAGCYGGAAGCAAATGAGGAAACCCAAGATAAGGATGATCAAGATAGTTCAACCAGCAAAGAAGATATACCCGAATTCATATCAACCATGTCTGCTGGCAAGGGAGAAGTCGGGGCAGTGACTCGTCGTCGCACAATCAGCGCTGCACAAACCGTACCGGCTCTTCCGCTCCATCTACGACTCATCCGGAAATCACGAGCATCAGAAGACCCCCTAGGACAGTCGGATTCTGAGCAGGCCTCTACCGCCTTTCAGTCATCCCCTTCCATTGCAACAAGGAAGCCACCACGATCTACCTCAACGTCCCGGGCAGACTCATTGCTTGAAAAATTTGACTTCGCTTCTCAGATGCAATTATTACGCGGTCACTATTGTCGTTCGGAGGTTCGTCTGAACACTGAGTATGGTATCGACTGATGTGAATTGGAACACTCAGGTCCAATTCATACTTAACCTTGAGAGTATATCAAACAGACTTTTGRTAGTTCCCAGACCTGCCCGTGTTAGTGCCCTGCGTGCAGAATTGACAACGCTGAACCATAGATTGCCCGCAGAGGTAAATTGAATGTTCCTGGGTTGCAAGGAATGACAAAGCTGTACAGGTCTGTATGCCTATGTGGTGTACATCATCAGATGCGCCCCGGGGCAGTCGTGGCCCCCATCATCGCATAGTCCGCATCCCTCCTGGAGAAAGTGTCGTATTGAATTCTGCGGAACGCGCGCCATACCTTCTCCTAATCGAGATATTGCACGACGATCTAGACTTTGAACCATTAAAGCGGAGTAACAAGGAGGTACTAAAAAAAATTGTAATCAAAGAAGAGGAACGGAAAGGCGGATCCAAGGAGCTTATTCCATTCACTAGTGCACCGTCACGACATAAACATCACCAAAATAATAACGATTACGACCTTAACGAACACCCAGATTTGAAGCAGCCCACGGCGCCGCTGAGTGATTCATCGGTCCCCGCTGGCCGGGCGGAAGAGGAAGAAATGGATCTAGTGGAGCAGTTGTACGGGTCAAACCCTTCTCTTAGAGCCTGTTCAGTCGATTTGTCGGACTCAATTGTCTTACCCGCCCCGCTAAAAAATAAAGAGTTGGACATGGCGACATGGTCAAGGTCCTACTCACCAAACCCGGAAACAAATTTACCTACACCACAGTTGGCTCGCCCTGCAGAAGACATTTTACCGACAATGAATCGATCTGGGCATGTCCTATCTCTAGATGAGTACTCTGAACGGATGAAAACAGCCGCGATAATGCTGGCACAACTGAACGCTAGCTTGGTTAGGGAGTCTGTGACGCCCGTCCCCGTACCAGGAGCGTCGGTCGTTTCATCTGAACCTACCAGCGCAAACGGGGTAAAAGGTATATCCATGCCAAAGGATGTCTTTGCCATACTGATATCACGTACTCAAGGTCCAACGCAACCTAATAGTAGTGGGAATTTTGAACAGCCTCAGCCTACCACCGTCCGTATGAAATTGCAGTATTATGAAGCAGCTGCGATCAGGGATAGGATAATGAAAGAAATGTTGGCTCTGGAGGAAGAGCGTATGGAGCGCATGAGAGATCATGAGGAAGATGAACAGATTATGCGATTGGACGTCAGTGGAAGTATGAAGTCAGCCGAGGACGAAAATATYATCCGTCGAGAACTCAACAAGGCAGACCCCTCGGCCGTCGTCTTTAGTGAATCGTGGATTGCAAAGAAGGTGTGTGTTCCAACCAGACAATCAGAAATGATATCGACGTTTTCAAGAGCCGAATCCGTCACGGTTCCCCCTACGGTCATCTAGGTAAATTCGAATACCTGTAAACCCGGGAAACTGGTTGACGTGAACTTAGCAAATTGGGATTGTATATCTGTGATTGTTAAGACCGGTGGAGACCTGCGACAGGAGCAACTTGCCGTACAGCTCATCCAAGAGTTTCAACGAATTTGGGAGGACGAAAAATGTGGTTGTTGGGTCCGACAGTGAGCTATCTACCACGTGAAAAGGGACAAAGTTAATAAGCCTCAGCTTCAACATTCTTATAACCGGRGGGACGTCAGGTTTAGTTGAAACGATCACAGACGCTGTTTCCATTCATTCCATAAAGAAGGCAGAGTATGCGCGGAGGCTTGCCGAAGGCGCTTTCAGACACGTTACTTTACTCGACCATTTCAAATCCGTGAGCTCCAGCCCAGTATGATTGATTTATCCGTTGCATCTTATTCCTTCAGACTTACGGTGACATTTCGTCGGCCAAGTTTGTCAGGGCGCAAAGAAATTTTGCCAAGTCATTAGCTGGTGAGCGAAGGAAGTATCGTGCGGATAGCAATGAATAAACGCGAGCAGGTTACTCGATCATAGCGTATTTGCTACAAATCAAGGATAGACACAATGGCAACATACTCTTGGACCGCGAGGGCCACCTCATCCACATTGACTTCGGATTYATGCTCAGCAACACACCAGGAAATTTGGGTTTTGAGGCCGCGCCATTCAAGTTCCCTTTTGAATATCTAGAAGTCCTTGGCGGAACAAGCAGTGCACACTATCTGGAATTTAAGCGACTTTTCCGGGAAGGGTTCGAGGCTGCACGAAAACACTGTGACCGAATAATAAGTGTGTCCTCGCCACAATCTTAAAGGCATTATGATCTAATACCCTTCCCCAGCGATGGTTGAATTAATGCAAAAAGGTATGTTTGCAGCAAGTCAAACCTTCACTATGYGAACGGCTTCGCTGCAGATTCGGCACTACCATGCTTCGCTGCATTCGGTGAACAGACTGCAGGTTACCTTCGAGATCGCTTTCAGCCCACCCTCACCCATGCCCTTGTCGGCGAATACATCGATCGGCTAATCGATACTTCCTTAGGCTCCCATTGGACTCGATTGTAYGATTCTGTAAGTTCTCGCGCAACTTTGACAAATCCCATTTAACAAACCACGGACAGTTTCAATACTATTCACAATCAATTCTATGATACCCGGTATCTCTTGATTAAGATGATACGATAATTTTGAGAGCAATTAGATAACATGGTGTGTAACAAGTGCACATGAACGTCGGCAACGGTGCACCTGAACATGCACTAATGATCTCAGCCAGCGTGCAACAAACGCGCTGAGCTGGCAACGAGAAGCACAGGGGGATTACAGAGTGCATGTATTTATAGACATTTGCAAGGAAATGATCACTGGAACAACTTTTCGTATCTCTTCAGACACGAATACCACTCATAATCTGCAGAAAATTACTCGGAAAGAAAGTCTCAATTACAGTTGGCTTACCGAAGTTCTCGTTGGGATCACACCAACACTTATTGCGAGCATCGCCTTGGGGACAGTGTTGAAATGGCTCATGACGATAACCGATGTCATGGAAGAAGTGCTGTTGAAAATTGTGAATTTATTAACTTAAGTATATTTCAAAAAACTGACAATTTGATCCTTCTTTGCAAATAATGCTGCTCCAATACTATGCACTGGCGCATCGCCCCACCGCTGCAAAAATGGCATCAAGTCATCTTCGTTTCTCGAAATGAAAACAAATACCTCGTAGTAGAAACCACCCTTCTCGTCCAAAAAGTCAAACAATTTCGAGTATGCTTCGCCACGCCACAAGTCCAAGTCGCCTATCTCAAAGTTACTCCAGACTAAGCGGAATTCAGCCACACATAGGAGCGAAAATGCGACAATACTGACAATGGCACTTGTTATACGTTTCGCCGCCGTCGTCAGATAGGAAAGCCATAGCGTTGTCGGGTGATACGAGTCCAGGATTACCATGCATAAATTCTATCTATCATGAGCCCGGCGATGTGGGGAAAGAAAAGGAACCCATTCTACCTTTGACCGCATCCCACAGAGTTGGTATCGTCTCTATGTATTCGTATAGTGATATTGTGAATCCTGGGAGGTTGAAGTTTGGCCCCCGCACCAAGGTCGTTCAGGAAAAGATACATACCATAGACCTTGTTATGATCTTGCATGTACAAGAATGGATCATAATCAAGGTTGCAGAAGAAGTTGACGTTCGGTCTACGTGGATGGTTAAAGGACAAAAAAGGCTAGTTCATGGCACGTACTCGACTCTATGAAATGGAAGTGTCAATTGATTGTTTTCAGCGCTCTGATAGCCTACCTCCAGTAAAATTTATATGGCTTGAGGAGTTCGTGTCTGTAAAAGAACTACTGCCATATATTTTCCGACTTTGAATGACTACGGAACCTACGCCTGAATTGAAACGGCACATATTGCGGTATCTTGGTCGTGGCTATCAATTTCAAGACACAGACCCGTGTATCATCGAAACTCACGGAACACTGCCTACAATACTTTAAGGCGCAACGAGATACGAAAGACAAGATCCATTTCTTACCTCCATATATTACGCTCTTGGCTTCCATTTGACGACGTTCATCAGCTGCCCTAGTTTCATTTATCCACGACGGTTGATGCCAATGTTCAGGAGGAATAAGCCCGAACTCGACACGAGCGTCAGTGAGTTCTGACACGCGCCTTGAATGAAAGTATGAGCGCTATACTCGAACCCTGATATCGGACACCTACGTCTTGAACTTTTCTTCAAACGGGTTGTCGTTGAGGAACACGTATGGATATTGAGCCTTCCTATTGAACCGATCTTCTACCTGCTTCATGCTACTTAGAACGCCCTTCAAGTCGCCATTACGAGCTAAAATACATTCCTAAGTGCGTACGGGAACGAGGGAGAGAATCCGGACCTAGCATGACAATAACCGCGTTCGCTTTGCGCCCAGACGATGAAGTCTGATTATCCTTCAGGAAGTATTCATCTGGGATAGGTTGCTTATATGGGGGTTTGACTTCTTGAAACTGGTTTGAAATATTGTCCCAGGAAGTTGCGCGACCGTAGCCCTCATGCGAGACGCTCAGAAGGAAATGGAGCCCAATCTATATTCTTCGGTCAACAAAAGGATATGAGCGCGAAAGCTTAAGACAGACAAGGATGGCTAGGGACAGAAGCACATAACGCATAGGCGTCATCATCTTGGCCAAAGAAACTTGAAGGAAATGGCCAAGGTGTTACTCTTGTAATGTGTATAAGCCAGTTGTCAGGGTCCAGGCTACGATCAATGCAAATATATACATTTTAGTACAGCCACTGTCTTTAGTCTAAGTGCCAACCATGATACAAACTGCATCAGACGCTAATAGTACCATTATCAAGAAAACAACTTTTCGTAGTTTCTTACACAGGAATTGGGTGCATAGTCTAGTTGNCCACGTCAGTAGCTGGAACTAGTAGAGTTGTCCACCCTCACCATGGCTATCCTTCGGATCGCAAGAACACCTGCCCTTTTCCCACAGCTCGCCAGAAGGACAGTGCTGAAACCACTCGTGCTTATATCCTATATCGCGGAAAAAATGAATCTGATCTTTCCGCGCGAATAGTGACGCCGCAATGGAATGCACAGGTGCATCTCCCCATCTCTGCCAACAAGTCACTTAAAGGATTCTCCTAAAATGAAATGCTGACCTCATAATAAAAGCCACCTTTCGACTCTAAATACTCGAAAAACTTCTGGTATACTTCACCACGCCAGAAATCCATGTCGGCGATTTCAAAGTTACTCCAATCTTAGGTAGGGAGTGTCAGCTGCGCTAATCACAATCTAGAAAACCTTACAGTGACATAGGTTATATGAATCCCCGCCATTATCCGAAAGGAATGCCATAGAGTTGTCTTTTTGTATGTGTTCAGGGTGCAATGCCATGAATTCTGTGAAATGAACGGATGTTGGAACCCGTCAACTAGAGGTATGACCACCGATACCTTTCACTGTGGCCCAGAGCGTTTTTATTGTAGGTTCCCACTCGATCAGAGTTATCGTGAAACCTAAGTGTTTTGTTCACAGTCACCTGCGCTCGTAGATAGGGTGTACAAACCATATATCTTATTATTTTCTTCCATGTAAACGAATGGATCGTAGTTGACGTCACAGTAATATCGAACCTCTGGTCTGGAAAACATACAGATTGGTCATTGAATTCAATACCGAACTGAGATAAACGCACTCGACTCTGGGAACTCGATCAATGACCGAGGAAGCATCAGATCATGAATAGACCTACCGCCAATAGTACCGATATGGCTGCAACAGTTCATGCTTGAAGAAGAACTACATAAAAATTAAGTGGTGGCAACGGCCAGGCGGTTGTCAAGATCTTACCCCGGAATTGAAGCGACACATATTCCGATAACTAGTGAAGTTATGATACGCCAGTTCTACGAAGATGTGCAATACACGTACGGCACACTGTCTGCAAATCAAATGACTGGTTGATATCGAATGCTATTGGCAAAGGTTCAAACTGACCAGCGTAAATTATTCCCTGGGACATCAAATCCAGACGACCGCGCCTTGCCCGATCCTCATCTATCCAATCCGGCTGGGACCAATGTTCTTTCTGGATCAGGCCAAACGATATTGGTGCATCTGTAAGCACAGATACCCGCCTGCGCGCTCGAGTCAATTATGCTTATATATACATAGGAGGCCTACTTTTTAAACTCATCGGTAAACGGTACATCGTTGAGGAATACCCATGGATAATGATATCGTTTATTGAAGCGATCTTCCATTTGCGTTACACTTGAGACAACACCATTAATATCGCTATTTCTACAAAGAAAAACGAATGTGGCATTTGCGCGGTGATCTGAAGGCAGTCTGACTGGTTTCGATGGTGCGAAGGTGATATTTGTATACTTCTGAAGCTGTTCTTTTAGATTGCTCATATGGGACAATCGTGCATAGTCATTGTAAACCATGCCCAGGATATAGTGTATAGCAATCTGCAACTGTTGTCTTGTGCGAAATTGCCAAAGTATTAATGCGGACTGACCACAGCGACGAAGATTAACAGGATGTACAAGCGTCTTGGATTTGCCATGAGCATTGTTATAGTCATATCTAGGTCCAGGAGCGAAAAGAAGGAAGACCGGCTTTGCTGGCTCGTCGGGGCTAACCAGGCTTTATGCCGAGTGAGCGGAGCAGATAAGACACGTTGGAGATACTTTCGAAACCATCTGCAAAAAGCTCGGGTTATTAATAAGAAAATTCCAATTCGAGTGCGTGCCTGCGCGACGACGGAGGCAGTACTGACTACGGCGTTACCAAGGGACAAAAGATAAAACGCACGACATGTATCAAGATCATCATCATGTATCTAAGTGCATGYCCCATACGAGTCAAGTTAGATACGATGTTCCCGCAACTGGTTGGTTCTTGAGGACCTCGCGAGATCTTGTAAACGGCACGCTATGCTAGTGTTCCGATACTGTTGTGAATGATTCACAAGCCTGGCCCAAACCTAGTGGCATGGGATGGTATATCCACGTCATTGTCGTGGTACGCATTGACTATTACTGCCATGGCCCTGTCTTGTGAGACATTCAAGATGCAGAACCGAGAACCTTTGATGTGATAGAATTCCCTGCCAAGAGGCTCTCTCTTTCTCTACTGGGCAATAGCACTAGAACTACCAATAACTGAATTGGCAAGAGCATTGAGAGAGACTCTATATATATTAATTCACGCACACACGCACAGCTCCGCAAGGTTTGCATTGGCGCGTTATCCCTGCAATGGCGGCAGCACTGGCAGGGCTGGCGATGGTTTGTTGCTGTTTGTCCTATTTTTCTCGCTGTCCTTCATTTGACCACTTCACCTTCCTGTCATGGCCTCATCATCGCCCGACGCGTCTCCCGACAGCTACGCGTCCCCTCCATCCAAGGGTTTCTTCGGCACCATATCCACTGCATACAATCGTTTCTCCTCATGGCGGACCGGGCTGGATTTTCCGCAACCTGGAAATGTTGAGAACCTGACAAAAGAAATTAAAAGTACGTCAGGCTTCGTCGTCTTTCTTGCTCCTCACATGTTAATGTCTTTTTAGCTACTCATCTGACAAACTACATGTTCGATGGAGCAAGAGCTGATCTGACCAAGAGTCTGTCTATGAATCCATTATTCCAAGTAATGCATTCGTTCGCTCTCGGTTCACAGACGCAGCCTTCATCTTACAACTTTGGCGCTGTCTTCGCTAATACAAAAGTACGTATCTCCAAATCCATATTCTGTATGAAGTGACCGATTAAATCCCAGGTATTCCTCCAAGGAGGAGTTGACCATGATGGGAACGTCAATGCTCGGATGAATCATGGCTGGACTCCAAATAATGTAACCAAAATCCAGGCACAGGTGTGTTCAATCCCAGTCACAGGCCAATTCAGCTTCACTGTGCATTTTAGTTCTCAACGCAAGCGGGCCATAATATGATCCAGCTGGAGCAGGACTACCAAGGACAGGATTATAACCTTAACTTCAAGGCTGTAAATCCTTGGCCGGTAGATTTTACGGGGATCTATATCGGAAGCTACCTGCAATCTGTTACGAAGAATCTCGCATTGGGTTTCGAGACTCTATATCAGCGCCCTTCACCAGACATGTCCGAGCTTAATGCTTCCTACGTTGCAAAATATGCAGGCAGCGACAAAAATTGGATTGCTACTGCGCACGTTCAGCCCGCTGGTATGGTGCAGGCAAGCTATTGGCACAAGATGAGCGAAAAGGTTGAAGTMGCCGCCGATCTTCAGGTTATAGTTGCCCCAACTCGCAGGGACGCCCTGGCCACGCTAGGCGCCAAGTATGATCTGAGATTGTCAACGTTCAGGGCACAGCTCGACTCCACTGGAAAGGTCTCTGCCTTGCTGGAACAGCGGTTTACTCCCGCATTTTCGTTCCTGGTATCAGGCGAAATCGATCATTTCAAGGTAAGAAAAATGACCTAGATTTCCTACGTTGTTAATCGTCTATTTGGTAGAATGCGGCAAAAGTTGGTGTCGGTGTGATGATTGAGAGCTCTTCCCTTACACCCGAAGAAATGGGCATGCCTCCTCAGCTATAATTATTGCTACACCCCTGCTACATATATTAGAATTAATCCCTGACGTTCCGGAATGAAGTTGGGCGAATAATGAACATTGTTGCATGGTGGCGACCGACTACCCATCTCTGTGCCCTCTCAAATATCTATAGATTTCAAAATATGTCCAATCAGACAAGCCCGTGTAGCTCAGCGGTAGAGCATTGTACTTATGTGGATATCAGATGGCTCAAGCAGTCAGAGATGCAAGGGTCTCGAGTTCGAATCTCGGCATGGGCATATTTTTTGTTGTGTGCAAGTATTACTATCGAATATAAAATACATATACCTTAAGTAGTGACGGCATGGGCGCTATCTGCGTGTGTGGGCGTAAGCCGCGCAGATATTGTCTCAACCAACTTTAGGGTAAGCGATAATCTCTTCCACAACGTCTGATACATCTCAGTGTTGCGTTCTTGGAGAAGCGCCTGGATGTTGTCCCTCATATTATTAAGCATGGGCTTAATAGCGGAGCGTGCCTGTTCCAAAAGAGGATCCTGGATACTCTGGACGATAAAGTCGATCTGGGGTAAGGTTGGTGGTAAGGGGGGAGACGCTGGTCTCGCCACATGTGCAGCATGTGCAGCCTTCAACGCTTCGACTGCCGTTTCAAACTGACTGCGTCCTTGAGTGATCTTGTAAACTTTTTGTTCGAGTTGAGCAACTCTTGCTCTATGCGCGCATCAGCATGTAGAAAGGTACGATAAAACAAAAGGGGGTTACTGAGTCTCCTTGATTCTCTGATTGGTCTCTGCAATTTCTGCTCTGAACGCGTCGTTGTCTAATATGAGATGTTCTACATCCCCTGCCAATTCACCGACATCGTCTCCAGTGGAATTGATGCTGTGCTCAAGAGCCTTCGCTTTATCCTCCACGGATTGAACCTGCTTCCCCACTTCCGCGGTCGTTTCATCGAATTTGGTGTCGACGTACTCCTTGTATTCTGTCATGAGGTCATTACGCATAGCGATTTGGTCGTTCTGAATGCTGGTAATTGTGCTATGCATCGCAAGCACGCGGTCGCGCAATTCTTCAATCTCAGCAGTAGCCTGCCGCTCCGGTTCCCCATCTTGTCCGTCCTCTTCTGTCCGCGCCCGCTTCAGAGGACGAGCAGAGTCGCCTGTCTGAACCTCGGTCGCCGGAACGATCGAGGTGGACCGTGACAAAATACGGTTAATCTCTTCAGCGTTGCGCTGCAAGTCTTCGCAATACTTGGTCATCTTACTCAAGCTTTCCCTGTTTTCGTGATCGGCCGGCGGAACGACTGGCCAATTGTCAATGGCTATTACCCGGTTAAGCATCGCATCGTAGTTTGTTCGCGCCTCTTCACGCTGCGATTCCAATGTTGCCAACTTGCCAGGACCTGCAACAGTAACCACTGAAGATCCAAACGACGATAGGCGCTTGATGAGGTTGATCTCTTGGTCGAGTTTTGAAAGTTTTGTGCGTTGCTGAAGGCTGTTGCTGAGGAGTCTACAAATGGCAGAAAAGATTAGCGATCAGAGTTAGGGCGAGAAGACTTACTGGACACGGTCTGCCCAGGCTTTACGCTTATCTTCGACGGACATTTCGGCTCGCGGAGGAGGATGCTTGACTGATAGGAAAGACGGCGAGGTTGGAAGGAGAGGTAGAGGCACTGATTGTTGCATCGAGATGGGCGTGGGCGGGACGGGATTTGGGACCTGCTTTCGCGGTACCTGAATGGAGAGCGGCATGGTGCTCGCAGGCGGGTTTGCGAGCACGTTGAGACTGGCAGAAGAAGTAACGGAATCGGCACGAGCACGAGATTCACGTAATTCACGTTGATCAGGCAAAGGGTCGAAGATCTGGGCGGGCCCCGTCCTAGCAGGAGGGTACCGAGATGCGGTTGGCGAAACTGGAGGCTTGCGGACAGGTGAACGTGAACGATGCCTCGTGTTAGAGCTTGCTGGGCTTCGTTCCCGACTTCTGCTGCGGCGAGAGCGATGTGACATGCGGGTCAGCAGTTGAGGTTGCCAATCCCCCTTGTCGAATGAAGAGCGACCTCCCTTTGGCCAGCCTGATTCGACGGGAGGGAGCTCTGCCCACAATAACTCGGATGGATGGACGAAACGGCAAGTTTTTGCGTTGTTCCTGCAGCCAATGCCACGCACGGGCTCTCCTCTATCGTCAAAGAACTGAAGCCTGCTGATAAGCTTTCTGGCTGTTGCTTCAAATCRCCACGCACATGACATCGTGTTGGCACTTTTGTGACCATTATATCAAAAGCGCTTGTCGGGAGAAATTCAGGTTGACAATATTTGGATCAGCTACTATTCATTACGCTATAGGTCCCCTATCAATCCTCCCAGACATTTATCATCTCCGACTGGTGCGTCATCACAGCAACATCCTTTCTTATCGGATGGAGTCGCGGATAGACGTACTAATTGACAAAAAGTTAGCGTTTGTGTAGGCCATCCATATTCACCGTACCCCTTGGTTATACTCATTAAGCACCTCTGCCGCGATCAGTGCCTTGTCTTTCAAAAGGACATTGAAAGCACGTATGACGGTGTTCAGCTAGGGCGTGAGTCAGCATAGCTAGGAGGATTGAAGACAATGCCATACTTGGAATGAGACCAGAAACATGATAAAAAACATTAGTATCCAGTTCGAGATGCTCGTGGCAATCCAGAGGAATGGATGCGCGGGTGAATAAATGCTAAACAAGGTCAGTTCTAGTTCACCAGGATTCCATACCTGCAATTCTTGTACACGAGTAGTCTTGCCAGACAACGAGTTGAGAGGCGCGGGTTGTTGGATTCCCAACAGGAAACGCCAAAAGTAAGCGGAGGCATGCCAAGCGCCTGACACTAAGCGCCTGGTAAAGGAGACAGGTGCTTCTGGTTCGGGGTCGTAATTGGCAGAGGTAAATTTGGCGTTGGGGGAAGACACAGGATCGGATTGATGGTGAAGGCGGTAAACCCTTGTGCGAGAAAATAGATATACCGCATTGATGAACGCCGCAGCAACAAGAAGGCAAGACAGCGGCAATGTCTAGCAGAGAATATGAGTAAATAAGACAATTCCGTATAGGAAGARGACGCCAAACCCAGTCAAACCACGATTTGTTTTCTTCTTGATACATGTCCTCCCAGCCAAGGTCGGAGTCGGGGACTCGTCTGCTCTGACTAAACCGGATACAAAAGTGGAGGAAGTGTAACACGGCACCAAGTATGCGCGCAGAGGTCTTCGGGGAAGGRAGCGGTACATTGTGAGGAAAAAGAGCAATCTGAAACGCAATAGACGAGGGAATGGAAGTGATGCTGGACGCTATAAATAAACGTGCTCAGCAGTCGACAGAGGACTTACCGCTCTACAAAACCCTTTTTGCGAACAATGGCTTTTCTGGGCTGCGAGCCGGGTGTCTGTGCTACGGTGCTTCTTCTTGCTCTATTCCGAAACGGTGTTGCATATGGTGGTGATTTTCTGGAACGAGCCGCTTCCCAGTCAAATGGTATGGACGAAGAAATGGAGGGCGTTGCAGCTGGAGACCTGTAAGGACTGACTATGATTGGCCTGTTGCGCGGTGTTGTGGGAAGAGTTGGGGAGTTGGAGGCGGCATAATTTTCTTGAGCGAAACGGCGGAAGGCCATTTGTGCGTGTAGGAGGCACGCGTCGAATGCGCCGTGCGAATGTGAGTGTGTGATCCGTGACACGTGACAATGCACGTGGGAAGTTGAACAATGTAAATGGAAATTTTGGATGGGCAGCGCGTACCTTGTTCTTTACCTTCATCTTGTTGCGTATACCCAGCGACTGCTATTTCCCCTCCTCTTTATTCACAACGACGACGTCTATTCTGCGCCCAGCTACCACCACATCCCTGTCGCCTAGCTCGTCGGTCAGCGGTATGTTACGTCCCACTTTCTTCGAGTGTTCGTTTAGCTCTATTGTCTTTAGCTCGGATGGCTCAGCCTTCTTCATCTCACCATGGCGAGCGTCACCATCGAAGTGATCGCGAGCGTTCTTCCTCTCATAGACACCATCGTACAATCTCCTCAACAACTCTGCTACTCGTTCTATCGCTTGTTTTAGCTGTCCTTGCAGTCATGCTTTCGCTGCCGTCCGGTTCTGCGACCCCTGGTGAAGGATCATCAATGTTGAGCTATCTCAGCCCCAAGCGAACTCAGGCGCTCATTGCGCGCGAGAGTGCCGTTGCCGTCCGTGAGGCCGAGGTTGCTCGTCGGGAGGCGGAGTTGCTCGTTGGTGCTCCAGGCGGGGTAATGCCGGCGCAGCCTTCCCCTGCGGCCTGCCCAGCATGTCAGCCGTCCACCGTAACCGAGTTCCAAAGTGCTCCAACACAAACAATAATAAAAGAAATTGTCAAGGAGGATTCCCTCGCGCCGGCTGGCTGGGCTGGACCTCGCGCCGAGGAGCTCCTTGATCGTGAACTGAGAATTGCCGAGCGGGAGAGGGAGATTAGCAAACGCGAAGAAAACGTGAATCGGAGGGAACACGACGCGTCTCGACGCGAGTCTTGGATCATGGAACAACTGATGTAAGTTGTTGTCCTTTTGTCGTGTGCCAGAGCGCTGAGAGGTTGAGCAGCTCGCTTGGAAACGACGGCCCGCAGGCCGTGGAAGAAGAATACGTTTATGAGCCGGCGGGAGCGAAGCGGAAAACCAAGGTACCGACGCCCCCCCAGCGCCGCTTCGAGCTCTGAGACGAAGGAGGCACCCCCTGTCGAGTCCGTACGATTCCCTCCTTCGTCGGGCCTGTCCTCATTTGGCGGTCCGATCGCGTTTGCCGATGATCGATCGGGGATCTCGATCGCCGCACGTGGCCCAGTTTATTTTGTCTGTCTTTTCTTACCACTTGCTGACTTACCTCTTTTGCAGTTTCCTTCTGTCATCGCCGAAACCCAGTATGAAACCGAAACTAAAATTRTTGTCCAAACCCAAACCGTCACTGTTCCTCCGCCAGCCAACACCCGCCTTGCTCCTCCTCCTTTCCCTGAATCTGCGTCCAAGCCTTCAACTCCTTCCAGTCCGCGCACCACATCCATACTCGAGTTGGTAGAAGAAGACGAGGAGGAGGAGGATGATGATCCAAGATCCAACAGCATTTCTCGTGGATCCCGGACATCGCGTAAGCCCCCTTCGCGATGGTTAAGTGGCTGGTAAAGGTCGTGTTTCGTTTCTTCTTCCTGTTTCTTGTCGTTCTACCCCTTCTTGTATTTCCATCCCTCCCTCCCATGCAAGTTGAGACTTGCCTTGCGCAACCTTCTCTATCATCGCTTTACTTTACGCACCCCATTTTACGTATCACGTTACGACTTGCACGGACGCTATCGACGGTCTGTTTAGCACGAGCGTCGCCTTGACGATACGTGGTAGATAGTGTAGAATAGTATGCTACAATTTGGTCAATGTTATGATTTYCGGTCAGATCATGATCAATAGAGGCAAACACTGCGAGTACACCGAGTTGCATGTTGAGCTCAAGATTTTCTTGCCCATTCCAGCGCCTGGCCTACCGCCTCCGACAGTACAGTTCTAGTTCATATGTCGAGATCCAAGGCCAGAAATATCCAACGGATCAGCTGACCAACATAACCCCTTCTATTATTTCCAAGCTGCCTTTGCGTCTGCATACCCAGCAAAACCATCCATTGTGTACACTCCGGTCACTGATAGAATCGCATTACCCAGACTTTTCTCACCTCTCGTCGCTCTCGCCCCTCGTCACGCCATTCAAAAACTTTGATGAACTGTCATTCCCGCTAGACCACCCAGGCCGCTCAGTGACGGACAGCTACTATGTCAACAAGAACCTCATGCTGCGGACCCATACCTCTGCTCACGAAGTCGAAGTGTTCCGCAAAGGCGAAACAAAGTGGCTTCTCACAGCGGATGTGTACCGGCGGGACGAGATCGACCATTCGCACTATCCCGTGTTCCACCAAGTAGAAGGCGCCAATATCTTTGACATGGATGAGAACGGGATCCGAGAGGTGGAGGAGGACAACGAACGTCTTGCGCGCCATCTTTCGGCATCGAACATTGTCATTGAAGACGTAGAGCATATATCCAAGATAAACCCCGTGCAACCCGGGCATGACCCGCGGCATGCGAAAATCGTCGCGCAGAACCTCAAGCTGTCTTTGAATAGTCTCATGCTGAAAATATTCGGCCCTGTTGCAGGCGCAACGCAAGCGAATCCGCTCAGGGTGAGGTGGATCGAGGCGTACTTTCCTTTTACGAGCCCAAGCTTCGAGGTGGAGGTGTTCTTTGGCGGGAAATGGCTCGAAATCTTGGGTTGCGGGGTTGTTAGGCAGGCTACTCTGGATACCGCGAGTACGTGTCTATCACGCTATGTGCATTTCCCCCCGTTTTTGAATGATTTTAGATGTCAAAAACAAAATGGGCTGGGCATTCGGCCTTGGACTAGAGAGAATAGCTATGATACTCTACTCCATCCCGGATATACGTCTATTCTGGTCGACGGACGAACGATTCCTGTCTCAATTTGAGCACGGCAAGATTACGACGTTCAAGCCCTATTCGAAATACCCTTCGTGTTTCAAGGATGTCAGCTTTTGGATGCCCCAAGGGCGGACGCTGCACGACAATGACTTTTGCGATGTCGTGAGGGATATTGCCGGTGATCTTGTGCAGGATGTCAAAAAGGTGCACAAACTGCAGCGTTTTCGATTGTCGAGCTGAATTGTTCTGCAGATCGACACCTTTGTTCATCCCAAAACAAACAGGGAGAGCCTGTGTTTCAGAGTACATTATCGGTCAATGGATAGGTGCGCCGCAACTGCTACTCTTTCCTCCCCGGTACATCTCAGGCTTGCGCAGATCGTTGTGTAATGACGAAGCCAACGCCATCCACTCGCTTGTCACTACCAAACTTTATAGCCAATTTGGAGTAGAGATTCGTAATTAATGGAATGCTGTACGGTATTCTAACGAACCCAACTTGCCGTCTACCAGTACGCCACTGCTCTGGAATATCACGAAGTGTCCTGCACGACGCCTACTTGGGCGGCTCTCAGCACCCGATCCTTGATCGTATAACCGATCTTTTGGCAATCCAAAACCGTTCCCGGCTCTTTGCCCGGCACGGGAATCTGGTACATAGCCTCGTGACGGTTGGGATCAAATTTTTCTCCCGTGGGGTCGAATGGTTTGACATGGTACTTGAACAAAGTCTGGAGCAATTGCCGGTTCGTTATTTCTACCCCGGTGTGGAGCTCTTGTAGGTATTGCTGATGTGTTTTTGGTGAGGAGGATGAATCGGCAGGAGCAGTCTCAGAGAGCGCTTCGGGTGGGATGGATTTTAATGCCAAGCCGAGAACATCGACGGTCTCGAGCAGGTCGGAGGCGAAGCGCGTGATGGCGTAGTCACGTTGCTGCTCTTTTTCACGCGCGGCATTACGTTGCAAGTTCAAAAAGTCAGCTTGCAGGTACCGTAGACGGCTCTGAAGGGAAAAAAAAAGTGAGCAAAAGCACAGGGCGGTGGCAAGCCTACGCACGGTGAGATCCGCAACTTCAGCGTCCTTGGCCTTGAGGGCTTGTGCCTCTGGTGATGGAGGTTTTTCCTGAGGTTTTTCATGRGCCTCCTGCGTTGGCTGTTGCCCCGATGAGGACGGCTTTTCGTCTGAATAGCATCGTCTTGGGCATCGGAGAGCGGCGCGGGGAAGGAGAGCGCTGGAGCGGGAGTGCGACGACAGCAGGGAGGCTGAGGAACGGAGGGCGGCGGAGAGGTTCATTGCGCTGTCGTCGTCACTAGAGTTTCCGAGTCGCGGCTCGGTTTGCTTCGCCACGTGACTGTGAGAATCCAACACGCATGATCGGCAAAYACGCACAAACGCTAGCACGGTCCGATCCGCTATGCGCGTAGCGGTCGGCAACTTTTTCCGCACACGCGCTATGGCGACCAGCGACAGGATCATCGATGGCGCCGCCATTGCAAAGTTCGTGGCGCCTCCTCCGACAATCTTGCCGCTGACTCTTTCTTCAGGTCATTCCGTGCAGAGGTCGCGGCGAGGATCCAGGCCACGCAAGCACAAGATCCGACTTTCTTCCCCCAACTTGCCATCGTCCAGGCTGGCAAGCGCACCGACTCATCCACGTATGTTCGCGCAAAGGAAAAAGCCGCCGCRGAGGTCGGGATCAAGTTCAGGCACGTTCAGCTGCCCGCGGAAGCGGCCGTAGACCAGATTGTACAAGTTGTCAAGGAGCTCAACGATGATGAGCAGGTTCACGGAATACTTGTGCAGCTGCCTCTCGGAGATCATATCACTGCGGACAGCGAACGGCTTGTGACAGAATCCGTTAGTCCGGAAAAGGACGTCGATGGGTGAGCAAGCCAGACCCTTTCGCATCACGGCGTCGAGCACTCAGCCTTCCAGCTTCCATCCGTACAACATTGGTCACCTCGCGTCCCGCGCTTCCGATCCCTTGTTCGCACCCTGCACGCCCTCGGGTGTCATGCATCTCCTGGAACACACAGGTGTCCCCATCGCCGGTGCACATGCTGTCGTTCTCGGCCGCAGCGACATCGTTGGCAGTCCAGTCGCGTCAATGCTGAGACGACGCGACGCGACGGTCACGCAGTGCCACAGTCTCACGAGGAATGTCGAAGAATATGTAACAATCACTGCACCCGCATGGTGTTCCATTCATTCACATGTACCCTTGTTTGGCAGGTCAAAACTGCGGATATACTGGTGTCCGCAATCGGTAAGGCTGAGTATGTGAAGGGTTCTTGGATAAAGCCTGGCGCCGTCGTTATCGATGTAGGCATCAACTACGTTCCCGGTCAGTCTGAGGAGCTGAGCAGATGTGGGTCATGACTGACGCAGTATCGCAGACCCCACCAAGAAGTCTGGACAAAGACTGGTTGGCGACGTTGAATTCAACGCGGCAGCTGCCGTCGCATCCCACATCACCCCCGTTCCTGGTGGTGTCGGCCCGATGACAGTTGCCCTGCTAATGGGGAATACGCTTGAGTCAGCAGAAAGAATGTGGAAGAAGTCGCATGCACGCTAGTTGACTTAGTACAAGGTACCTTGTATTGCAGCGAAATGATACATGGATGGTGACAGTGAATATCTTTAGAGAGTAAATATCAAAAATGAAAGACGTTGCATAAAAGTTTGGTATAAGGGGTAAACCCTCGCCGGATCTAAATTTCGTGGTTGAGCAGTTCGTCGGTCGTGGCGACCACCTTCTCTTGGCCCTCGGCGGCAGCATCCTGCTGACGGTAGTTGTCGCCGTTAGGGTTTTCGGGTGCCTCAAAGGAATTCAGGCTGCCCTCTGCCACGCTCCTCCGCTTCTTCTTCGACTTTTTGCGCCGGCTGCGCTCCTCCGACTGATGATAAGCATCCTCTGTCCTGGCGAACCGATCCTTCTTCTTTGACTTCTTGGAGCCAGGTGAGGACGCAGCGTCGTCGAAATTGGCGGGATAGCGCCAACGGCCAGAGTTGCCGCTCTCCGATCTGGTATAGTAAGACTCGTCGTCATGACTCCACAACTCTGGGCTGCCCGTGGCCTGCTCGCCATCGCCCTGCGAGGTTGTTTCTATTTCGCGGTCAGGTATCTGGCCCTCCTCGTAAGGCAGGCCTTCTAATTGAGAAGTGGGATTGCGGTCGTTGTAGCGAGTCGCCCACTGCGACTTTCGCTGCTTACGCTGAATCTCGGAGGTATCTACAAGACCGTAGCGTGCGGCCCACTTTGGAGTGCGGGCCTTAGTCTTGTTGTTACGGATATTCTGTTACGAGTCTAGCGTTAGCGACAGGGGAGGCAATAAGGGATCTGGACCGACCTGTACATAAAAGTTGTGCCCATGGCCTATTGGCGGTTGATAAGCGAGAGCAAAATGAACATGGAAACAACATGCCTGGTATATAGCCGCATAACGTGAGCAAGACGTTGATCCAAAAGTCCTTGCCGATGCCAAACCTTGCAGCGACGGCTAGAGACAGGGTGAGACGGGTTAGACAATGATTGCGGGGGCATACCAAGTGGTGGCAGCAAAGTGCCGACAAGGAAGAGTAGAACAGCGTAGCCGTGGTGGCGGCGCGGCGTGAGGTCGATCTTGGGCGGGATGCGGTACGAGTCCATGAGAAGCCCTGGGCTGTCCGCTTTCGTAATCGCCGCTTTTGGCTCTCCTCATGGACACCGACGACCATGTCCTCGACCTCTCCGACGTCGTCCACGATGAGCCCCTGGACGATGACAGCGCCCACAGCGACCAGACACCGTATGTCCATTCCGACGAGATCCTGTCCCCACTACACGACCGCTACTCTCCACCGACCCACCATATCTCAAACGGCGAACCTTTTTCTGTTGACATGCTCGAGCGAGAGATTGTTAGTCTGCTGAACCAGAATGCCTCGGCCGCGTCCGCCGCGCTCCTCAACGCAGCAGCCCAGCAACGCCAGTCCGGCGCATCCGACAGTGCCGCGATGGACGCAGCAGCCGTGTCCGACATGGGCCTCAATTTCAGCGGTCTCGCCGCCGTCCTCCAGGCCGCGCAGGCTCAGGATGCAGAAAACGCCCGCGGAGATCTGGGAGCCAGAACTTCTGACTATGCACGGAATCGTGAAGCAGACCTGGTCCAAAAGATCAGAGAATCGACAAAGGCCGCCCCTTCTTTTCACTCGCTTATGACAAGCAGTTCGGTCTCTGCCCATAAACATTCGGGTGACTCGAAAGAACCCGATGGATCAGAATACATGCTTTCGGACGCGGAGGATGCACGCGACAGAGAGGAGCTCTGTGGCGCTGGGCGGCGGCGCGTCGATGTCCCCTCCAATGGACCGCCAACAATGTCCAACGAATTCTCCGATATCAACGACATCCTCTCTCAGTTTACGTCCCATTTCGACGAGCACGGCCCAGGACATACCCATGAGCTTTCACCAGCCGATGCATCCCCAGTTGTTCCCCATTCCCGACCCCTACCTTCGACATCATCAGCCGCACCCCCTGTCTCTCATACGCCTCCGCCTCCGCCGTCTGCGCACTCGCCAAAAGAAAGCAAGAAAGTGAACGCAAGAGAAAAGGGACCCCATTCTCATGTTTGTGAACAGGAGCAATGTCAAAAGTCGTTTACGCGGCGCAGCGACCTTGCCAGGCACATGCGAATACACACGGGGGAACGACCCTTTGTATGTAATCATGAAGGCTGCGGAAAGACATTTATACAGGTAGGCCTTGTCGTATGTATTGCAAGGCAAGGCTTATGATTGGCGCCGCAGCGGTCTGCGTTGCATGTTCATTTACGTGTGCATACAGGAGAAAAGCCGCATTGTTGCGAATATCCCGGATGCTGTAAAACGTTTGGCGATTCAAGTAGTTTGGCTCGGCATCGGAGAACGCACACAGGCAAGCGGCCGTACAAGTGCGAAGATCCCACGTGCGAAAAGACGTTTACTCGGCGAACGACGCTAACTACTCATATGCGAACACATGACCCCAATTGGGAGCCTGACCCTAATATGTAAGCTTCGCTGACATACTGCATTGTACGTTTGAACTTTGTCCCGGATGTAGAAAGTACAACTTTAAAGGTAAAAAGAGAAAGGTGTCAGAGGAAGAGGATGAACGGGAACTAGCAGAGTCAGTTCGAACGATTTCAGCGCTGTTCCAATCAGGGAACAATGCGAGCCTGGACTTGCCRTCGACGGACGAGGCACTGGAAGTGCGGGTAGCGAGCATCAGTGCGGAAATTGCAGCGGCGATCGCGCAGGCGCAGTCTCGGGGTTTCGCGGAGGTGGATGAGGAGGACGAGGAGTCGGGTTCGGGGTCTGGGCAGGAGATAGGGGCACTGGGGCTGATTGGCCCAAACACGAGCGATGTGCGAGGAGAGGATGAGGGCGGGCGGAAGGGGTCTGAAGAGGACGATAGCGATACGCTCTCARCATCACTGCGGACTCGAGGAGTACCGGTGTCGGGCACAAAGCGGAAGAGATGATGTTTTTTTTAATGTACTTGCTACGGGAACGCTGCTCCGCCACAACCTACGCACGTGGCATAGGYTTGTGCACGTGACTCCGTCTCGCCGCGCGCCGCCGTGTGCCGTGCGGTCGCAGCGGTGCCTCATCGCTGCTATAGAGATCCGGGGCACGTGACTCCATCTCCTCTCTTCTCCATCCAATGGTCTCTGAAGAGCTCCCCAGCACCGATCTCATCACCCTCACTCGGTATTTGTTCCCAGTGCTGCGATTTGCTCTCGTTGACTCCTTTACAGCCATGTCCTGCAGGACCAGATGCGTCTTGGCACAACCGCAACAGGAGACTTGACGTTGCTTCTCAATGCCATCCAGGTCACTTCCAAATTCATCGCCACAAACGTGCGGAAAGCGCGCCTCATCAATCTGTATGTCTCTGCTGCCCCCGATGATGTGCCCTGATTGTGTTGCAAGAGTGGGTCTTGCCGGCGAGACGAACGTGCAGGGAGAAGAGCAGAAGAAGCTCGATGTGTTGTCAAACGACATTATGATCAATGCCCTGCGTGCATCTGGAAAGACGGCGGTGCTTGTTTCAGAGGAGCTGGATGACGCCATCGTCATCGAGGAGAGGTTCAGGGGCAAGTACTGCGTCGTATTTGATCCTCTCGACGGCAGCAGCAATATCGATGCCGGAGTYAATATTGGGACCATCTTTGGAATCTACAGGGTGGTAAGCGATCRGCGCACAACAATGCGCAATTCGATCATAATGTTGTTACCTAGAGGGATGGCTCGGAAGGTACCGTAGAAGATGTGCTGAGGCCAGGGCGAGAAATGGTGGCTGCCGGTTACACAATGTGAGTGGATGGATCAAAYGCATAGCGTATGACTGAGACTTGGCAGGTATGGATCTTCGGCCAATCTCGTGCTGACTACAGGTTCCGGAGTGAACGGATACACGCTCGATGCCGCACTGGGAGAATTTATTTTGACGCACCCAAACGTACGGCGTCGCGTTGTACTCCAAAGCTACTACTGACTTGGCATCCAGATCAAGATTCCTAATCGTGGAAAGATTTATTCATTCAATGAAGGCAATTCAATGTATTTCCACAAACCTGTRGTCGACTATCTCAGCTCGATCAAGTATCCGCCTACGGGAAAATCACCGTATAGTGCCCGGTATATCGGATCGATGGTTGCTGACGTACACCGCACGTTGCTATATGGTGGAATCTTTGGYTATCCAAACGACAAGAAGAGCAAGAATGGCAAGTTGAGGCTATTGTATGAGGCGTTCCCCATGGCTTTTTTGACAGAACAGGCACGTGGCACGCCAGAGAATTTTAGAGAAAGTAACTAATTTCGTCGTCAGGCCGGTGGCGTCGCTACAACAGGAACACAGCGGATACTTGACATTGAGCCCACAGGTATTCATGAGAGATGCCCTGTGTTCCTCGGAAGTCGGGATGATGTTCAGGACCTACTCAAGTTTTACAAGGAGAATCTATAAATGTACTGTTGACAGTTGTTTATCTATAGTTTGCTTTGCCCATGACTGCCCTGTGCATCAAAATCCCTGCCGCCACCAAGGCCGCTGAATCAGCGCTACCATCCCAGGTATATGTAAGCGCATGCAGGATCGTGCACGACTCAATTCTCTGTTCAACCTAGTCCGAAAAGTCGTCGTTGCCTGCTCAGGCTCGACGCAAGTCCATGAAACGGCGGTACACTGTCGATTCGGATGACGACGAGTATCGTGAGAATGAGGAGCACATAAAGCGCTCTAGAACGCAACAGCAACGTCCCACGGTCGATTCCGCGGATGAGGATGGCGAGGAGGAGGTTGAGGTTGATGTCGAGGACACGGCTGACGACCGGAGCCAAAGCGCAGCGCCGTCCACGTCGAGGAAAGGTCCGTCTAGGCCTGCAAAGCCGAAACCCAGGGATGCGCAGCCGGTGCAAAAGAAAAGGCGGTTGCCTGTTGCGTCTGAGCCTGATACGGAAGATGAGTATGTGGATCGTGGAGGCGACGAGGACGAGGACTTTGCGGCGGAGCCTGAGCGGGAGCGACCGGTCAAGGGTAAAGAAAAGGCGATGGGGAGAATTCCGAGGCACGCCAAGGGCAAGGCGACGGAGAAACGTCCGCGAGCCAAGCTCAAGGGTGAAGAAGAGAGCACTGGAGAGCCCGTCGTCACGCCTGACGCACCAAGCGTAAATCTAACCCACAGCCCGCCATCGGCAAAAGAGGAGGCGCCTCCTCCCAAGAAACGCAAGTTACCGACAATCAAGAAAAACAAGTCAGCTGCGTCTACCAGTTCAACTACTACTACCGTCGCAAAAGCTGCGCCGCCTTCAGCACCCAAAGCAGGTTCTGGCATTCTCGAAGGAAGCATTTTACCACTGCCGACTACAGCCACGAGGAAGCCCGCTGCGTTGGCAGGACAGACCGATTTCGACCTGAGAAATCAGGATGTATATAATTTACTTTTCAAACATGTGAGTTGCCTTTTTTKTAATGTTCTTCAGAATCTGAGCGGATTGAAAGACGGGTGGAAGCACGCCGCGGTCTGGATTGAGTCGCCGGGAGAAGAACGAAGAGAGGCAGCGAGAGCTAAACAAGATGAGGGAGGAGGCAAAGGCGAAGCGTGAACTCGAAGCTGTATGGGTGACTGTTCTCTTATTTTTGTTGTGTCTGATGGGTGGATGTAGAAACAATCGTTTGATCTCCAAGGCCAGACGGAGAAGATGGCTAGATTCGAAGAGCGGTTAAGACGCGAGCGCAATTCTGTTCTGTGGCCAAACGCACTGGCAGCCAAGTGGAGAGATCTGTGGGAGAGAGACAGGAGGAAGGCCAAGGAGCAGGAAGTTCAAGGGGCGGATGGCAGGGAGGAGGGGGAGATGGCCGAAGGACTATGAATTATACCTTGCAGGGCGTCGGCAGCTTTATAAATCTGTTCGAAGCATGCGTCGAACCACTTTTTCGTCTTGCCCTGTGGTGTGATTGGACCCTGCAAGTTTTGGACAGCGATTTTAAACGAGGCCAACTCGGTAGCCATGTTTTGCACATTTTGAGGACCATACATGGTAGCTATGAGATCGTCTGATGCGACTAGGAGAGCTGAGGAATATTGGGGAAGGAGATCGAGATCATTGCAAGATGACATATCAGCCGCGACGCGTTTGTGCAGTAAAGTGGTCAGATGAAGAAGATTCTTTGCCTGGGAGAGCGCGGATTAGGAATAGAAAAAACAGACGCGTTGACTACAGACCTTTTTTGCGCGTTCGATCTCGGTCGCGGACAGACTCTCTGTGCCGAGGCCGAGCTCGTCCCAACCATCATCCTGCTCTGTCGGCGTGGCATCYACCACTTGGACGAGCTCCTCGTAGCCGTCGATGAGCGATGCTTGATCGCTCAGCCATAGTTTGCGGACCGCAGACACGTTATCGGCGGACAGCCCGTCAGGGCCGCGTGCCTTATCTATGAGATCGTGCACTGCGGCGGTCCTCACGAGGTAGTCGTCGCCCGTCGTCGCGAGAGTTTGCGCGAGTGAACGAACGGCCTCGATGACCTGTCGGGCGAGAGAGGTGGCTTCGTTGGAGAGGGCGCGGCCATGGGCGGGGTCGAAGAGGCGRACGCAGTGGGAGATGGCGGTGATTCTGGCTGCGATTTCAGTCAGYGGCGCGACGGCGGCGGCGTAGGCGGGCGATCCGGGCTTGAGTGCGAGGGCAGCCTTTGTGGAATTATGGCTGATGAGGTCAAGCAGCGCGAGAAAATCGGCCCGGACGACGGCGGGTGGTGTGACTGCGGGTGTCTCTGGAAATTGGTCGAGCGGGCGGAGTCCGGAGTCACACGCGGTGAGGACGAGCGTGAGCGCGGCTTGAGCGGGGCCGGACATGGCGTAGCGTGACGGGTGACTTCGGGGCGGGTGACGTCGGCGTGGCGTGACGAGTGACAAGACGATGCTTCGGGGCGCCGTGTTGTCGACTCGACCCGCCCTGCGCGTCTCGTTGCGAGTTGTATGCGCGTCGCCGCGGTTTGTATGCGCGTCTCCGGTGCGCGTTCAGTCTGCCCGCGCCTTCTCTCTCGCTTCGCTCTTCACTCGCCCAACTCCAAAATCTATCCCTTCGCCCCACATCGTCGCACTCATCACCCGCCTCGAGGCAGACGCAAATGTTAACCCCCACGACGTCCACAAGCAGCTCGCTCTTTTTCGCGCTCTCGTAGACACCCGCATGCCCTCTTCCTATGAGCTCGTCGTCGCACGTTGGGACCGGATGTGCGAATTCGTGCGTCGGCTCCATTCTATTTTATTTTATTTATGCTCATGCGCCACAGGACCCCTCTTCTCCTCTCCTCCACTCGGCAGACGCTTTCCAGCTCTACCTCGGATGCCTCGTCAATCTCGGCCAGGAAAACTCCGTGAACACCGCAGTTGAGAAAAGAGACACTCTCATCGCTGCCCATCCTCCGCCAGCCGCGTCAGGCCCAGAGGCAACCGAGCCAGCGCCTCAAACAGAGCCGCCCCCGAGTCAAGAAACGCAAAGTCAGATCCTGGCGCAGACCGTCCTGGCTCAACGCAGCGCCCCCCCGTCTACCGGATCCATGTCCCAAGCCGATCTTTCAAAATTGCTGGCAGCTCTCAGTGGCGAGAGTGGAAACCCTATTCAAGTTTCCATCATAGAACGTTCGTATACATCCCGTAGGCATTGTCAAGTGACCTCATTTTTTGTCAGGTAAAGGCGCGTGGGTGCCCAAGACCATACGTTTCGTTTGCTATCTTTTTGCCGGTTCATTCTGTGCGTCAATGTGTTCCACTRTACTACCGTGTTCTGACCTTGATGCCAGTTTTCCTTGTCGTGCTCTCCGTCTTTTTCGAAAATACCGGTTTCATGAAGGCAGGCCCTCGACAGTCCGAATTCGAGCCGCACGAAGGTAAAACGGTCAAGTTTAATGACGTACATGGTGTGGATGAAGCAAAGGAGGTTCGTTGTGTCACCTCAACTTCACCAGTATCTCACGCACCCCACACTCAGGAATTACAAGACGTCGTCCAGTTCCTCAAGAACCCCGCTGCGTTTGCAACCTTGGGTGGCAAGCTGCCAAAAGGTGTTTTGCTGACGGGGTTCGTGTTCTCTACGATGCGATACAGCTAATCTCATCTACTTCTAGTCCTCCTGGGACGGGTAAAACCTTGCTCGCCAGGGCGGTCGCGGGGGAAGCTGGTGTCCCTTTTTTCTTTGCTTCTGGGTGAGGTTGAACATTTGGATAGGGTGTCTATGCTAATTTTCTCAGCTCTGATTTCGACGAAATGTTCGTTGGTGTTGGTGCAAAACGCGTCCGAGAGCTCTTTGCTGCTGCCCGCAAAAAGGAGCCTGCTATTATATTCATTGATGAGCTGGACGCCGTTGGTGGTAAACGGAGCAGCAGAGACCAACAGTACATGAAGCAAACATTGAACCAATTACTTACGGAAATGGACGGCTTCGAACAGAGCGAAGGTGTCATTGTCATTGCCGCAACCAACTTTCCCGAGAGTCTTGATCGGTCTGTCCCCTTCCGACGATTTCTTGACGGCATATAACTGTCATCCAGAGCGCTCGTACGACCTGGAAGATTTGACCGGATCATTGCTGTTCCTTTGCCTGATATCAAAGGCCGCGTGCAAATTCTCCAGCACCACATGCGTAATGTGGTGACAAGTAAAGGCACGCTGACATATCCTTCTATGTACAAACACACTAAATTAGTTTCTAGATGTTGATCCCAAAATCTTGGCGCGTGGCACCCCCGGGCTCTCTGGTGCCGATTTGCAGAACATGGTCAAGTAAGCATGATCAAAATGCGATAGGACCATCTTGATAAGACTTGACTTAGTTTAGCAGCTATCCAAGCCTCAAAGGAAAAGGCGACAGAGGTCGAGTTGAAGCATTTTGAATGGGCCAAGGTTTGGGTGCTTTCTCACATTTGATCATAATCCGTAACCTGTCCGCAGGACAGAATACGCATGGGGGTTGAGCGGAAAAGTCACTACATTGACCCCAAGGACAAACTTGCTACAGCGTACCATGAGGTATACTTGACGCGATCCACTTCATGTCCAAAGAATAATATTTTGTAACAGGGCGGACATGCTCTTGTCGCATTATACACCGATGGTGCTATGCCTCTTCACAAAGTGACATGTGTTCCCCGCGGACATGCCCTTGGCTATGTACGTTGTTCTCAAGCACGTCAGGAATACTAACCTATCAGGACATTAGACTTCCCTACTGCCAGAAAATGACCGCACGTCCGTCACCTATAAGGAATATATTGCTGAAGTTGACGTCTGCATGGGTGGTCGGGTCGCTGAGCAGCTCAGTAAGCAACATAATCATATCCGCGACAAGGTAGTTGACAGGCTTTCAGTCTATGGCGCGGAAAACGTCTCGAGCGGGGCAAGTTCGGATATACAGAACGCGACACGAGTCGCCAGAGACATGGTCAAGGTACGTTAAAWTTTCAGGTTGTGCCATGTGCGTTGAACCATGGGCGTCAGAATTGGGGCTTTTCCAAGCTTGGTCCAGTGCACTACGATGATAGAAATGACAGCCTGAGCCCACATACCAGGGAGGCGATAGAACGGGAAGTGCTAAAGTAAGTTTTGATTGATACATATATGTATCGGGTCCAACATGCCTCTCCTAGGATCATTAGAGATGGGGAAGCCCGTGCAACTAGTGTGCTGACGTCTAAAATAGACGAGCTGCATCGGGTAAGGCTAAAATTATTTTTATCTTCTTTCTGCCAGGGTTAACCGAAATGGAAAAAAAAACTTAGCTCGCGCATGCCCTAGTAGAGCACGAAACATTAGATGTAACAGAGGTTCAGAAGGTAATAAAGGGCGAACCCATTCGTAATATATCGGAAGTTTTGGATGAACAGCTGGCAAGCCAGCAACCTCAATTACCACCACAAGAGACATAGCATTACTCTAGATCTCTCATGTTCCTAATGCTGCCATTTGGGCGTAGTTACATACATGTATTCAGCCCGCTCATGAGAAATAATCGCATTCTACTATTCGCTTTCACATGGACAGATCTGAAACTTAAAACTTTCCAACCAAGCCAAGCAATTAAACGTTAACGTTGTCTGTCAAAAGTGCTTGTGCTTGGTTTGTGACTTTTTCCCCTTTCTGACGTGATCATCGGCGTCTCCCACATTCATCTTGTTGGCAGACTTCCCAAACTGACAGGTTTACACCGGTCGAACGATGAACCGGACCTTGGTGGTGGCGTGGACAGCAGACTGTATTGGATTGATATCTAAGAAAGATCCGTYGATAAATAGTAAGCATTGGCGCATCCCGTGATGATAAATTTCTTCTTCTAGAATGGTTGTGAGTCGTCATCGTGGCCGCAGTGACATTGGGCTCACCGTAATCGACTAACGGCATAGTCTACCGTCTGGAATAAAGTCAGTGCCTTGCAACGGCCGCGCACGGCGTGTAAGAATACAGCTGAATGAACATGCGACAATCTGTCAAGCACTAGACTGCCCAAAAAATCAGAGGCTTCTGCGCGTGCAAGGGCTCAACGCTTCTCACACTAGTATACGTATACGTACTTTGGGGATAGACCTTCCGTTTATCTAGGAGACTTTGAACGTTAAAAGTCAGATGATTCCACATCCGAAATCGGCGCTCGAAAATTATTAGGCAAGTTGGAAGGGATCCCGCCTAAATAGAGATGGGGCTATCACCGACAGCAAGATTTACAGGGAACATATAACCTACTAGGAATTTGCACAGACATGTCATCATGCGGTCAGTTTCTCTTTGGGGCAAGAATAGAGCTTTGCGTACCTGAGTCTCTCTACAGGTCCAAATCTCGATGCATCTAAACCATAATCTCGATTCCTTGCATCTCTATCATAGTCAGCCAAGTGAATTTGTACGCCTGTATGGCAGTGGATGGTCTTCGGGCCGTAAGATTTTCAGACTGGTCCTTACGGCTCCTTATAAAGGGCGCGATAGGTAACAGAGCCTTCAGTGTACTCCCCTGTGCTCCCAAACAAGTGAGCAGACCGTCCGGCACCAGTAACGCACAGGGTCTCTAATAGACTTCGCAGAAATTCGAGAAGACCGGACTCCATCGGTATCAATTGTTGCAGCGCCTACCTCCGCCGATGATCAGTATGTGCAATCATATCATTCGCGAAATTGCTGAAAACAGTCAAAAGAGCAGAAATGTGTCACAGACTGATAGAATTAACAAAGTACTCTTGTGGATGTCAACGTGCAACTAGCCAACACGATGTCGATTGCTCATCTCAGAATTGCGCGAATAGCGGTTCACATCCACGCGACTGTAATCCGTGCCGGTGTCGACGTTATTATGAAAAGGCCGAAAGACGAACAACATTGGTATCTGCGGCCAAGCTCACTATGTCCAATTCTTGTTGAATCTTAGATTAACAGGTTACAGAAAAGTGCTCACAATGCCAATAGTAGACCAACGTGACAAACATGCTCCATATAGAGGACTATGGCCCACCCTGAATTTCCAGATCTATTTCCATCATCGCGTTATCACTAATGCCTCCATCGTCGAATTCGTCGTCCTCCATTACTATATCTTCCTGACCTTGTTCTGCTTCCAATGCCAGTGCCTTTTGTTTCGCTTGCGCTTTCTCTACATCTTCCAGTGTCCACAATGATATACCCGTTTGGTTCTCGTTCGCGTTCTGAGATATAGTACGCATAAATAACTTTGAAAGGCTAATCGCCATATCTGTTGACAAGTTGGACGCTGCCTCTGTGATGTATTGATTTATCCAACGAGGAAGCTTGGCCCGCTTGTCCGCCCTCGCGAACCGCTGCAGGAAACGCAGCATTGAATAAGGCCAATYTATTTTCTCGTTTGGGACGTACCTTGTCCGCAAAAACCATGAGTCCCCAATCTGTCTTACCTCGCAGTACGCGACCGACACACTGTGCAGCATTACGCATAGCATCGAATCCAAGAAATTCCGATTCTCTGATTCGATAAGCATCTCTGAGGTATTCAAGTCGAGCTTTCAATATACGGCTCTCGGTATATTGGTAAGGGACGCTATAGAAGGTGTTACACGCGACCAGGCTGTGGGAAGGGACTTACCCAAACATGATGACAGCGCGCCCATAATTGTGATCAAAATCAATACCCTCAGAAACCTTGCCTCTGGCGACTGACAGGAGCACTGCTCCACGACCGTTGTCACATGCCTGAATAGCCTGTTAAACCTGAACACGAGGTCATCCTTCATACCCACCCTTCTGTAGTTTTCCAGGGCTATGCTCGTCTCGTTCGCGTCTGGCGTCTCTACGAAAATGAGTTTATTTTTCCATACTTCATTTAGAATGCCCTGATCTTGATCCATATCAGTTAATTATGTCAAATGAAGGTCAATCATACCATATCGTTCCAAGCCGCCACGATAGATTCCATGTAGAGATAACTAGGGAAAAAGGCAACAATGCCATCAGGGACGATTTTACTGTATTCGACAAGGATGCTTCCAAAGTTGCGGACAACGGCAGGATCATTTCTAACTTCGAAACGAGAGCTGATGGCAACTTGGTCGCTTCCACGCGTGACGACCTGAGGCAAAGATAAGAACCGATATCGCCAGATTATAAAGAATTGACCAATGGCAGAAATGCATTCCTCGTAAGAGTCATAGGATATGTTTCTTGCACAACAGGAGTGAATTGGAGCATTTTTGGATACATGTCCARAGGCGAAATCGTCCCTGACGTAATAACAACACTGCTAAATCGCTCAAACACCGGTTTGATGGCTAGAGAAGGATCCAGGCACCTATCAATAGTTTGGAAACCCATTATATCGGCAAAGTGGAATTTACGAACGTGAAGTGGAAAATAGGGTTAGGCACAGTGGCATTATCAGTCTCAAATGGTTCAAGAATGAGTAAAAAGCCTGTTTACGTGTGAGAAAAATCATTAACCTTATTCAAGCCACTAGATTCTCACCCTTTTCGTAAGTGGCTACTAAGGTGGCAAAAAACGCCACTTTCCTCAACGCTGTATGCTCATCCAAGTGACTCAATTCTAAGGTGCGAATAAGCGACTGCAATCTCTCAGAGCAGAATCTAGTCGGATATCGAATCATNCCGTTCAATATATGTGATATCCTTCAGATGTTGTAGGAAGGACAGTGGCGTTTCTGCCACGACATGAAGTACCCGCATCCTGGTCTGTGGATCATTGTTACGTTAGTTTTCTAGACTCAACACCAATAATGTACCTTCAGATACTCCACAAACCGCTTTAGGAAGGCTACGAAATGTTCTGCCTTTCTGATGTTGCCGGGAATAGCTTCGCTCAAGAGGTCATCGGGTAACACTGGAAAATATTAAGTAGCCGGTCTGTTCGTCCGCTTTTTCCGGCTTACATGGATTACTCATAAACTCGTCATTATCTCTTCGCTCCGCAGCATCTTGCAGCCCTTCGACAAGTTTGGCATACTCATCTTGAAGCCTTGCAGCATCCGTCGTCTTGATTCTGCAACCATAAGAAAGCAATATAGTCAAGGAGCTCGACTTACTCCTCAATCTTTTCGCCGAGTCTTCCAATGCTACGRGTTGCCGAGTCCAGCATTGGGCGAGTGAGATCTATGCTTAGGGACTCTAAACAGACGTTGTCTACAAGGGCCGTTCAGATCTTTCCAAGCCTCGGAAACCAAACGTACCAATATTGTGGGCTTCATCAAATACAACGATAGCATCTTTCGATAATTCGTTCGACACTCTATCGGCCACTTTGGGATCGAGGAGATAGTGAAAGGAATAGATGACAACGTCCAAGAACGGCATCTAGCAGTGGGCCATAAATGACAAACGCGAACTTGGAGGACAGGAGAACGTTACCATTCGGCGCACAATGAAGTAAGGACACACCCCATTTTCGTTCCCGTATTCAATCACATCTGCCAACGTCCAGATACCTGAAGGTATCAAGTGACCTGGCTCCTTTTTCCCTAAGTTCTATCGCATTATGTCAACTGAGCCAACTCTCCATCTGAACAAACACACTTCGTGCCAATCGCAAAGCGACACAGAGCCCGGATTTTCCTTCGCTTTCGCTATCGTAGCCAGGCCTGTGAGGTCTCGGCAGCGTGCGTCCACGACATCTCCTTTCTTTTCTTTCACCACCTAGAGCAAGCCAGTAGGTGTTGGCTAGAGCGAGGGCACAGAAGCGTACGTACGTCCGGGTTAATGCATAGGTTCTTTCTGCTAGTTAGACCAAGCCCCGTGTACGCCAGTTCCTTTTGCTTTTGTTCGTCAYTTTCGGCGTTCGCGGCGCGGTACGCCATTAGCCGTTTCAGCTCTGCAAGGGCCTTTTCGATTTCTGGCACTGTTCGAGAGCAATATATGAGTTTCCGGCGTGTTGGATAGAACTACGTCGCGCGTGAGTAGATTGGAAACGGTAAGGAATACATCGCTGACTTGTTGGTATGAGACAATTAGTGAGAATAGCGAAACGGTCTTTCCTGTCCCAGACGGCATTTCAAGTACGCAGTGACCCTAACGCGTTGAGTAGGGGTTGAGACTACTGTATGCGCGACGTACTGTAGCATCGAGAGTCCTCTTCAAGTCACACATGTAAGCATATTGTTCTAAGCGAGGTCAATGGTTTGACAGTTGYATTAGGAAACGCGTTAGCATGCCTGGGTAGATACGGTCATAAGGAAATATAATCTGATGGAGGGCTAAGCAGCAATAAGAGAATCCATAGGGTCTAAGCTCACAGGTAGATTGTCAATATAAAACTTCATGATTGAGAGGAAATTATGCTGRCAATACAATACACGATACACAGGACTAAATCTGACTATGCTAAATGACTTCACACGTCACAGTCACGCATCTACAACACTATTGGTCCATGCAGTCACATTATACATACATTAAGCACCGTAAGATCTTCAAAGTTCAACATCACAAGTCCGTGCATTTGTCCGTAAGTGAAACGTACGTCTTAGCTGAGGAGAAAAATGAAAAAGATGTATTTAAATGAAATCAAGGTGGGGCAGCGCCRAATGTCTGTGACTCTTCCTGAATAGTTTGAACAAACTGAGATGCACTTTGAACGGAGTGAGCAAATTGACAAATTCTTGCACAAATCAACCTACCCAATGCCTTGAATGCTATAACCGTCGTTGGGTGAAACGCCGGTTGAGTTCTGAACGGTGCCAACTTGTGTTTGGTTGGTCGGTGTTGAAACTGGCGTTCCTKGTTGAACCGACAGTCCACCTTGACCCCACTATAAAATCACCCAGTCAATATGCTATTAGGAATACAAGATGGGACACYTGCCTGGTATTGGATGACCCCTGCGAGACCATTCCGAAGTGATGCTATATGACATTGTCAACACAGCATTTCCGCGTTTTACGGGAATATATACCTTCAATCCACTGTTGGTAAATTTGATCTCTTTGTTGGTCTGATATACCAAAGGATTGCTGCTCAGGGGAATTGGTTTCTATGCAACGTTGTCAGTTCCAGAGAGATAGCATGACATAGTCAACAGACCTGTTTGGCTTCCGACGACCGGTTGAGTTGAGTTGAAGGGAACATATGCTTGCGCGTTGTCCTGCGTGACTAAACCAAAACCTGTCAAGACGACGGGTTTACCAACACTGTCGACTGTTAGAGATCTTATGATCAAATCCAGAGGTAACCTTGTACCTGGCTGCGGACTCTGCCTGTTGTTGAACCCAGCTGAGACCAACTTCGAGACTTTCATTTGCTGAAAGCGGGCCCGATTTAGCCTGACCGTCGATGCCCTGATTYGGGTAGAGTAGGAAAGATCCAAAGCCTATCTGAGGAATACTGAGAACATCTTGGCTATCAACTCCGGTTGAACCGTCGAAAGCCGGTCCAACGCTAGTGCTTTGCTGGCGCTTCGTTGCTATGCCATGTTCAGAGCAGAATCAGGGTTAAAAAACCCGAACTTACGCGTAGATAACCAGCGGCCTCTGATGCGGATACCATCTTCGGAAGGTGTCCTCTTCTCAATCTCAACTGCTCTGACTTTCTTGAGCAACTCCCTTTGCTGTGCCAAAACGGATTTTTTGGTCAAGGGYTTGGGAAGTTTGCGGCGAGTAAGAGAGGTGGATGGTTTTGGGGGTGCCGTAGGAGTGGGCTTTTGGAAAAGCTTTGGACAACCCAAGCAAAAGAATCCTGAAAGACTGGAATACGGTCATATATTGATTGAGGGGCAGACTGAACATAATTACCCCGAGGAAACTAGGTGATTCGGATCTACAGACTTTACGTGCTGTGCGATTATGGAGTGCCACTTTGTTACAGTCGTCGTGGCACAGGTTGGGGAGGTAGGTAAACTTGAATTACATCTGACTAGAGCATTAGCTTGAGAAAAGGCCTCTGGAGAGTTCACACCTCGGGTCGTTTGCGATTTCCCTGCAGATTCATGTAAGTGGAAATGAGGAAGATTTCCTTGAAACATACCATGAAAGGAGGTTGGGTGAGTCGACATAGCGAGACACGACTTGGGTCGTGTAATTCTTGAAAGCGTTGATGAGGGTTTCATTAACATAAAATTGGTCGTGATTCTGGATGGTCCCAAGCTCTCGTACATAAGTGTCCATCCCACCTTGTCCAGTGTCAGGTTAATGGGACACGGGTAAAATGACAACGGACCGTATTGGTTACTTAGGAAGTTGCGCTGAGCACTCGCGTTAACTATAGTGGTGGTGTCACGGGTCGTAAAGTTGATGGGGCGATAGACGATGCTATCCGACGGCTGAGGATTCCAGTTGTTGGTGAGGGACAGGATGAGGAAGAGGTTGTGTTTCTGCGCGAGCCGGACGACGGTATCGAGCTTCTGCAGGCCATTGGGGCCGTTATTGATCGAGGTCATACCGTTGTTGATGAGCTGGAACCAGGTACCGTTCACGGGGATTGACGTGACATCTTGGGCCAATCAGCGAAGCGCAAACGACAATAAGCGAAGGACGCACCGTTGAAAGCCCACGTCCTAACAACATTGAAGCCAGCTTGTGAGATGTTGCCTAGGGTGTGGTCGATGTCATCGTCCGTGTTAAGCGCGGGCAGCCAGTATGCTGTCGTGCCGATGAGGGGGAATTCGCTGTAACGGACATGAGAGGAGCGTGGGAAACCGGGAAAGCTGGTACGCACGATCCGTTGTAGGAAAAACGGCCGTCTGAACCCAAGGTGACGAACTTTGGCCCAGAGTCCGTCGACCTTGAAGAGAGCTGGGCGGCGGATGCCCCGAGGGCGAGGAAGGGGAACAGGAGGGCGGCGAGGGGGGACCGCATGGGAGGGCAAGAGATCTGACTCTCAGGGCGCGAATTTATAGCGAGGCGTTATTGCGCTGCTGATGCCCCGTTTAGTTAGCCGTTTCAACCGCGTACGCCATGCAGTTGCGCACTGCTTTATCCAGTCCCCTCCTCGGTGCCGGCCGCTCGCTGTTCAAATTCTCAGCACTCGCAGTTTTCGCACTTGGCTCATCCACAGCGCTTGCCTTTGAAGCCGTCCACCAGTATGTCGAACACGTCCAGCTCGCGCCCGAATCAGACCCAGATATCCACAAATGGGACTGGAATAGCCACACGGAGCGCTGGACAGGCGACATCCGGCGCGGCGGTACAGATCCTGCGCTTGGAATAAGGGGTCGCCATATCGTCCGGGCCGCTTGGATGGCCTCGAACTGGGGTGTAGGCCAAAGCACGACCGTCGTTAATTCAAGCGCGAATCCAACAGCGGGACTACCCGGTCCAGGGGGCATCAGAGTTATTGACGCAGCTCTCCAAAAAACAGACCATTTCCTCCGCAGTGCGATCCAAATAGCGGAGCAGAAAGCCGCATCCGGAGCACTGGGTCCCAACACACTGAACGATCTTCTTTTGCATCACGCTTCTGTCCTAGAGCGTTTGGGCGGAAGTTCCCGCGCCGCGTCTAAATCAGTGTATGAACGCGCTTGGGCCATATCTCCCGATGCCCATGTTGCATGGAAGCTTGGCGATCTCAATTCGCGACTGGGCCAGGCAGACGATGCGCTGGCATGGTGGACACGCGCCATTCTCTTGGCGTGCGGTAAAAAGAGCGATAGCCAGCAACTCATCCCCGCGGTGCCCAGCACCGCGCCGCTGGCTCCCCAGTCCCAGAGGACATTAGCAAGTGCTCTGGTGTCGCTTTCTGCATTTTATGCGACTTCAGGACAGTTTAAAAAAGCTCAGCAAGTCGAAGAATCCGCTCTAAATCTCATTCGTTCCATTCCGCCACCGGCATCGCTTGCAACAGCCAGTCCTGCTCAGGCTCTGCATGCGCTATTTTTGCTCCATCGTTCTTCCTTGCTTTCAATTCACCTAGCCGAGGTTCTTCATGCTCAGAAGCAACCTTCCCTGACTTCGATCCAGTGGCTGACGTCAGCCGCCGAATCCTCGGAAAGAATAGCATATGCCTTGACAGGCCTTCCCCTCGATGGCTTCCACCGGCGAGACTCGGTCCCGCAGTCCCAGGGCAGACCATTACTCAACACATACATGTCATCACACTCTATGAATAGGGTAGCTTCTAACCTTCTCCGCGACGCAAGCCGGACTGCAGCAGAAGCTTGGCATCTGATCGGCGTTCTCCATGAAGCCAGTGAAGGACCGGCATCAGAAAAGGTGCTCAAGTGTTACGAACGTGCCGTGGAATGGGCTGGCAAGACGCTGCCAGAATCAGATGCTATAGTTGCAGGCGATGGAATACTAGAAGCAGACTGGAATAAGATTTGGTCGAATTACAACCGTTTACGACAGCGGGCGCCCCGAGACAAGTAGCGTCTGCTATTTTAGCACTCTATTTCTCCATGTCATCATATGACACTTGCTTCATCGCCATACGTAAAGTTACATGCGCTGTGCCCTGAGTTGTGAGCAATCCTAGGCGTAGCGGGCGCAGCTGATGGATACTCGACAGGAGTAAAGTATAAAACACAGCAGCATGATGACAAACAGGTCGCCGGAATCGGCAGATCAATGGGCAGGGCGCTTGGCCTTATCAATCATAATCGCTAAGCCAACGCAATAGTCATGCCAAGCCTTACACTCGACGCACAGCTTTTCTACGCGGATCGCGCAGCCCCCATATGCAGCCTTAACGCTGGGGACGCCTTTGACCAACTCAGGTATCCAACTCATCTATTCTTTCAAGTTTCAAATATGAATAGGCGTCTATTAGTTCCAAAGAGAAGAAGTATGCCCACTATATCGGAGTAGCTTCCTGGGCTGGGGCCCGTATCATCCAGGGTACTGTTTTGTCCTGTACCCCTGAACAGCCCCCAACACTGATTATTGTCGTCAAGAACAATGGACGCCTCAGGCAAAAAGTCTCTATGATCTACTGATCCTAACATACAGCGATCGGGGCGTCCTCGCTGATCTGCAGGCCCTGGAAACCAATTCGGGTCTGTCTTCTGAAGATTGGAACGATCTATTGCAATACACGACGCAGGTGTGCTGTATGACCACATCGTTTACTCATTGACGATGGTCCAAGGTTTTCAGCAACCTGGTCAACTATAGGACTTTTGGCTTCACCAAGATCATCCCTCGCGTATCTGCAGACAAGTTTGAGGCTGTTGTATCCAAATCCGCCAACGCTACGGCAGCTCTTGATCTTTGGAGAAGCGTCAGTTGATCTGCGTTACGGTACATCTGCGCACTGATCGACGCTTACAGTTGAAAGACTATATATATGCCTCGACGCCAGAACCTAGCCTTTACATTGGAAAGAGAAATGCTGGCCATATTTCAAATTACTATCTAGGAGAGGTTATTTCCGATAGCGAAGTCGCTGCAATCCAGACCGCTGCAGAGAAGCTCGGTATCGACGTACTTAATACTCGGTACGTTAACCTCTGCATCCACGCATGGTACTTCACGAACCGTTGAATTCAGCGTTGTCAAAAACGGGCCGGATGACTTTACCCTCCTGGTTGCCTCTGTAAATACTCAGCCCGAAAAGTTACATGACATCAACGCGACTGCGAAACTGAGAGTTCAGTATGGTGACTATTCTAAGGAGTTGACTGCCGTTGTCAGTGCTCTACGGGAGGTATGCTATCGTGAATTCTCGGAAATGCATGTGTTGACTATGAACACAGGCACAAAAGTATACTGCGAACGATCACCAAACACGAATGTTAGACGGTTACATCAAATCGTGAGCAGTAAATCGATCACTTGTCCCGCCTTTCTTGACAATGCCACAGGTTCGAAACTGGGNCTATCCAGGATCACAAAGAAGGCTCGAAACATTGGGTCAAGGATATCGGACCTGTCGTCGAATCCTATATCGGGGTAGGTTGTATTGGCACGTTTCTACTTGTATTCAAGTTTTTCTCAGTTTATCGAGACATATGTTGATCCCTATGGTGCGCGGGCAGAGTGGGAAGGTTGGTCGGGCCATGTCAGATGTTAATCTAAGGCTCATCATTCCCCACAGGATTTACGGCCGTAGTGAACAAAGAATTGAGCGCAAAATACGAAATTCTCGTCGACAGGGCCCCAGAACTGATTCAAGCACTGCCTTGGGGGAAGGATTTTGAGGTTGATGTGTTCCGTAAGCCCGATTTTACCGCACTAGAAGTTCTGTCATTTGCTACCGGCGGTGAGTTTTGTTTGCTCAACTTAGGGAACCTGCTGAACTCTACGAAGGTATTCCTGCTGGAATAAATGTAATGTTTTTTCCTGGATCTAGCGCATCAGACCTTGACTTACTTCGCTGCTTGTCATTAGATTCCTGTAAGTCGAAAATTACATTACAGGATACAGTTTGTGACGAGAGTTGTAGAATTACTACGATGTCAGAGATTCGACAGGATTCAAGAACGTCTCACTCGCCGTCAGTTAGCATTCTTGCTTCGCATCCCCTTTATTGAATTTATGACAGAATATACTCGCTGCCAAAGCACCTAGTAAGCCTTTCTTTCTTAGTAGTTAGCTTATTAACCAGTCTGCCGTCCCAGATCAGGAACTGGCGTTTATCCACCCGGACGATGTTGCCTTGTTCAATGCATGGGACAGCCGATCTTTCGAACTCCAGGTTGCCAATCACGAATTACTGGGCCATGGTTCCGGCAAGCTTTTCGAGGAGGATCAAAATGGCAAGAAGAATTTTGACCCTGAAAAGGTACAGCACTCAATCTCGAGCAGGGTAGTTTTAAAGGTTTCACGTATACTACTTAGGTCATCAATCCCCTGACAGGGAAGCCCATGTCAGTGTTGATGTATGATGTTCCTGATCGTCGCTCATTTACCTTAGAACTTCGTGGTACAAACCTGGCCAAACCCCCGGCTCCGTGCTGGGAGAGGTGTCGTCATCGATGGAGGAATGTCGTGCGGAGACCGTTGCTTTATATCGTAAGTGACGTACATCGTTGCTTGCAAGTCTGCTCTGAGAGGAAACCAAGTGGCTGGCAACTCCGATATTCTCAAGATATTCAACGTAAGTCGTCGGATAAATCCTCCGCTGGGATTCTTTATTTAAATTTTGGAGCACAGTACGTAGAGAAGAATGATGTTGAAGATATCCAATACGTGACGTTTTTGTTGATGGCTCATGCCGGTYTGCGGGCACTCGAGTACTACGATCCAAAAACAGGCAAGCATGGCCAAGCCCACATGCAAGCGCGGTGAGTCGACATGAATAGCAAATGTATGGGTACTGATGCTTCATGTTCATAGGCTGGGCATAACGCAACACCTCATCAGGTCCGGTATCGCTAGGTTAGAGGAAGTGCGCSATGCAAACGGTAAACTGGAAAACCTCTACATTCGGGTAAGCAGTTTATCAGCTGTCTTGTCAGATTTGAGTTTACTCTTGACCAATGCAGGTCGACAGGGAGCTTGTCTTGACCAAGGGACGAGAAGCAGCTGGGAAGCTCTTGATCGAGCTACAAGTGCGAAAGAGCACAGCAGATGGTCCCGGGGCCCGCGAATACTATACCCAATTGACCAAGCCCATCAACGGGTGGGAAGGAGAAATTAGAGACTTGGTATTAAAGAAGAAACAGGTTTGAAGCCAGTCGCCAACAGGTCAAAGCTTTTATTAATGATGAATTTATAGCCACGCAAAATTTTTGTTCAACCGAATACATTCATCGTCAACAATGAAGTCAGATTGAAAGAATACGACGTTACATGCGCCGGCGTTATTGAGGGTTTCATTGATCGTAAACTTTGAATATGCCTTTCGTTATACTACAATGCATAAATGGCGTCTATGGTAGGTGTATTTGTAAGATAGGACTATGCTCAGATGATACAACGTAAAGGGTATTCAGAAGAATAAATAGCTCTTAGAGAGAGTCAAGTTGTTTCTCGGACCAGGCCAACAACAATTGTGACACTGAATACCTTGGTTAGGCATGTTGCCGAGTATGACTAGTGATACTTACTCGTCAATTTTCTGCCGCGGAGGATCAGTTAGTCATCTCGTAGAGACGGAGATTCGACGTACCCCTCCTCGGAAAAACATGCCCTCACGCGCAGCAGCTCCTAGTTCAAGTTAGACCAGAGTAGATGACTCGCTGGCACGCGCTTACTCTCAAATGGACTGACTCTCTTACTGCGCATGCACTGACGTGCGAAATCAACCATGCGGTCAGCCATAGCTTGCACTTGCTCATCCTCTGTGCCGCCTGCCCTTGAAACCAGAGAACATATACTAACCATCTCGGACGGAAAGACGTTATCCGAAAAGCCATCGGTCTATCAAGTCATCAGCGAAAGGCAGACGGTACAGCAGAGGCTGAAATATCACATATGCTACAACAATATCCCCATCCCTCAGCGTCGTTTCATAAGTTTCAGCATCGCTCGGTGAGTCTATGCATGCACCTGCAAACTTGCGACCGGAATCGGCGGGAAGTTTAGTCAATTGTCTAATGGATCGTGTAAGATTTATGCGGGAAACTAACGACCGGAGCATACTTTGGACAGTTAAAATAATGTGTTTGGGGGCGCTGACGGTAAATTATAGAGGAATTGCGGATAATGGCATAACCGCTGTCGCCAAGGCTAGATGAAGTGGGCAAAGTCTGAATGAACGCAGTCATACGGTTAACCTAACGCACGACGCAGAACGAAGGACGCCGGAATGCGCGTTGAGATTTATGAGCAAGGCTGTACTAGAGCCTGCGGACAACCAAATATGAAAACCATTACGACGGGCAAGGTAATCTCTGACTTGCCGGCTTGTACAAATTTTTCGCGCAGCACACCCCCATATGCAAGGTCAAGGCATTCAATTGGGGTCATTTCCCAACCTTCAATCTGTTCACGTTCCTCATAATCTAGAGTTGGGTCAATTTCGGGTTCCCCTGGCCAGGCGTTACGCGAATAACGATGAGTGTGGTACATGAGGGCTTGAGAAAACAGGGCTGGGTCGACACCGCTCACAGTCCAACCTCCCACACCATCAGCAACACCGAAAGAGATCCCCTGGGAAACGCGTCAAAACAGGAGGGAAAGTATCAATACAAGAAATTCTGACGGAATCATCCCGCATCTAACGTTGTTAGCACGCTCAAACHGGCTATGTAAACGGACGCACGGGTTGGATGTAAAGAAAGTCCTCTCCTGGATCTGGGCTTCGAATAAGTTTTGGCCATGCTAGCGTTTTAATCCTCCAAGAACCAATGGAACTATCCGAGGGAAAAGGAATTTTTACAAGCTTCTCGTAAGGATCTTTCGGCTTCGCAGCCCAACTGGCGCCTAGATGGAAGGTGTATGGACGGCACTTTTTGGATTGGGACGCGGTAGAGAAAGCACGACAGATATGTAAGTGACTAAGGACGCGTCTGCCGAACGAGAGATGGCGGAGAGCAAGCAAGGGCATCGGACGTGCCAGCTGCTCCTTGGTCATGTGATGACGGTAAGCGTCTCGCGAACGGGTTCCGCTTCTGTCCTCTGCTCTCGTCCGTTGCACTAGTAAGAATAGTGTTACTATCCTTCGTTTGCCTCCTCCGCACCGCTTCCCCTTGCAGCTTCTCGAGCGCCGCCACCCGTGCCTTTCCTCCTTTGATTGCAACAACTTCTTGCCCCCCTCTTGCTCTCTTTGCGCTCTCACGCATACTTGGAATAGCTCCTCGAGGTGTTCCCCATGGGGAAGGTCTTCGATAGAACACCAGTTGCTTACTGATATTCGGGCGGGAAATGCCGTCCGCAAACGACGCAAGCACATGATGGTTTCGCGCATTGGTGTAATAGGCCGCAGCTGAGTAACGGTTGTCATTCCCATAAAACGCATCAGGTGCAATACCTTCGGAGTCGTCATGGGTATCATTAGGATCCGTGATTTGGGCATCAATGGTGTCAATTAGCAGCCTGAATACCGTTTGCGAAGACCATAGGCTGTGAGTAGTAGAACGCGTCAGGCAATCGACCGCATGCGATAAACTAGAAGGGAAGAAAAATTCGACATTTTCACTCGGGCTCCAATCGGACGAGAGGGACGTTGGCCTGGGGATGCATTGGGTACCACGGAGATCTCCAAAGGGTCAAGCATAGTGGAGCGTGGATAAAAGGATGAACTAACCGAGAACGGAGAGAAGCGGGAACTTGTGAAGGAATGAAAAGATAGTGTTGTCGATACTTTTGCAGTTGTAGAGACGGAGGATGCGGAGTGGCCACCGATCGCGCGATGCTTGTGGAGCCGTTAGGTCACTGATAAGGGTCCCAACAAGACGTTTGATTGCGTTGGGGGACACGCTTGTGCCACTGATGTCAAGTGCTGTAAGAGAGTAAAGATGGGTAAAATGATGAAACGAGTCGTCTGTAACTTGGGCACAGCCAGGTAGTTCAAGCAGAGTAACAAGCGAGAAGTGGGGAGTCTGTGGTATTTGCTGAAGTAGGGACAGGTGGGCGTGTGCAAGGTGAATTGGGTATGTAATAAAAGTGGAGGGGACTTGATGGTAAATTTGAGCGACAGACACCCAGAGACGGGGATCTAGCTCAGTAACAGGGGCATCTGGAGGTAACAGCGGGTACAGCAGATTCAGCTTAAGCCGCCCAAACACACGGTGAAGCTGGTCTGGGGACTGGCTCAGTAGCTGGACGCACAGCTGCGAGAGCGGCGGAACACTGCACATGACCTTGCCATTTTTGGATCACCACCGATTTAGTAAGGTCATTTTCGCATATTCCCACATTTATCCTCGACCGCTCTTCATTCATTCTTTTCTGTCCCTGCTCTTTTCTCGACTGTCTTTCATCCATCCCACTCATGTCTTCCCCTACAGACTACGGCGGTAGGCAGGGCCCGTACCAATATCAGCCGAGCCTTAACAATCCCTTTGCTGGTCCTCCACCTTCTGCGCCAGTGAGGAGAGAGTTTGATGTCGACTCTGACCTTGGCGACCCATACCCAAATATCACTTCGCCAATCTCTAGCACCACAAGACTGGCTCCAGGACCTACCTACTACGAGCAAAACAACGGTATTTCAGTTTGAGTATCCCTAGCAACTAGTGCTAATGGATATCAATTGAGGTCGTCATGATTCTGACAACTACAGTCGTTCTTACGCGCCTTCAGTTGAATCTCAATTATCTCATGCTAGCATCTCTCCTGAAACCCGTTTGCCGTCCGCCGAGCCGTATCCCGCCTGGTCCTCGCAGAAACAGATCCCCATGTCTGTGGAGGAGATTGAGGACGTTTTCCTTGACTTGACTCAGAAGTTTGGCTTTCAGAGGGATTCCATGCGCAACATGGTATGTAGTGTTTTGTTCTACATTTTGTGCTGTGTCATGATTATTACTCTCTAGTTCGATTTCTTGATGCACCTGCTCGACTCTCGGGCTTCTCGCATGACTCCGAACCAAGCTCTCCTCACTGTACATGGCGATTACATTGGTGGCCAAAACGCTAATTATCGGAAGTGGTACTTTGCTGCTCAGCTTAATCTCGATGATGCAGTTGGCCAGTCTCAAAATCCAGGTTTGCAGCGGCTCAAGAGTGTCAAGGGTAATAAAAGCGCAGGTTCCAAGTCCCTTGACGGCGCTTTGAATCGCTGGCGTAATGCCATGGATAAGATGAGCCAGTATGACAGGCTCCGCCAAGTCGCGCTCTGGTTGCTTTGCTGGGGCGAGGGAGGAAACGTTCGCTTCGTTCCAGAATGCTTGTGCTTCATCTTCAAATGTGCCGACGACTATTACCGCAGCCCAGAGTGTCAAAGTCGCACAGATCCTGTTCCAGAAGGAGTTTATCTCAGTACGGTCATAAAGCCATTGTATAATTTCATGAGGGACCAAGGTTACGAGGTTCTGGATGGCAAATTTGTCCGGAAGGAGAAGGACCATGATCAGATCATTGGGTATGATGATATCAACCAACTCTTTTGGTATCCCGAAGGTCTCGCGAAGATCGTCCTCTCAGATAATGTAACGCTTGTTATAGTACGCTTTTGAATTTGCTAATCTCTCTGTAGACTCGCCTTGTAGATATTGCTCCTGCTCAGAGATATGTCAAGTTTGGTCGAATCGATTGGAATCGCACGTTCTTCAAGACGTACTACGAAAAACGTTCTCTCGCTCACCTTCTGACCAACTTTAACCGCATCTGGATTCTGCATGTCTCTGTGTACTATTTCTATACGGCATATCACTCTCCTAGGGTTTACGCGCCGCTGGATAAGACTAACCCTTCTCTGCCTATGACATGGACTGCTGTCGCTCTAGGTGGGGCCGTATCAACTCTTATCATGATTTTCGCTACTATTGCGGAATTCTCATACATACCCACCACATGGAACAATGCTTCACATCTCACCACTCGCCTTATATTCCTTCTCGTTATACTCGCACTTACCGGCGGGCCAACAGTTTATATCGTGCTCGCCAATGGCCAATCAAGTCAAGGACAAATCCCACTCATTGTTGGAATTGTGCAGTTCTTCGTCTCCGCCGTTGTTACGATAGCTTTTGCCATTATTCCATCTGGACGAATGTTTGGTGATCGAGTGGCCGGCAAATCACGCAAATATCTTGCCTCTCAAACTTTTACTGCATCTTATCCTGCCTTGCCACGCACTGCACGGACAGCGTCCATCATGCTCTGGGTCCTAGTCTTCGGTTGCAAGTTTGCCGAATCGTACTTCTTCTTGACCTCATCTTTTAGTAGTCCTATTGCTGTGATGGCCCGAACCAAAGTGCAGGGATGCAGAGATCGTTTCTTTGGCACTGCACTATGTTCTAATCAGGTCCCATTCACGCTTACGATCATGTATGTCATGGACCTTATCCTCTTCTTTTTGGACACATACTTGTGGTACATCATCTGGATTGTCATCTTCAGTATAGGGCGATCTTTCGGTCTCGGTATATCCATCTGGACACCGTGGAAAGACATTTTCACGAGGCTTCCTAAGAGGATCTATGCTAAATTATTGTCCACCGCCGAAATGGAAGTTAAATACAAACCCAAGGTACGCAGAAAGACTTGTGATCTATGTTCATGTTTTGACATGTAGAACAGGTCCTGGTCTCTCAGGTTTGGAATGCCATCATTATATCCATGTATCGTGAACATCTCCTGTCAATTGATCATGTCCAGCGATTACTCTACCACCAAGTCGATGCATCAGATGGGAGGCGTGTGCTACGTGCCCCTCCATTCTTTACCAACCCAAATGGTCCCAGCCTCAAGGGTCACTTCTTCCCTCCAGGTGGCGAAGCTGAACGTCGAATTTCCTTCTTTGCTTCTTCTCTCTCCACCGCACTTCCAGAACCTTTACCAGTCGATGCCATGCCAACATTTACTGTCCTTGTCCCCCACTATTCTGAGAAGATCTTGCTTAGCTTACGTGAAATCATCAGAGAGGAGGATCAAAATACTCGAGTGACATTACTCGAATATTTGAAGCAATTGCATCCTGTCGAATGGGATAACTTCGTCAGAGACACCAAGATCCTTGCGGAGGAGGCAGAAGTGCCCGATGGAACATCAAGCCAGAACGAGAAGAACGGAGGGAAGGTGGATGATCTTCCATTTTACTGCATTGGCTTCAAGACTTCGTCTCCGGAGTATACATTGCGAACGCGTATTTGGGCATCGTTACGTGCTCAGACACTCTATCGTACCGTGTCGGGCATGATGAACTATTCCAAAGCCATTAAACTCTTATATCGTGTCGAGAATCCCGACATCGTCCATAGTTTGGGAGGCAATACGGAACGGCTGGAGCGCGAGCTTGAACGAATGTCCCGTCGCAAATTCAAGTTCACCGTCTCAATGCAGCGATATAGCAAGTTCAACAAGGAAGAGTGCGAGAATGCAGAGTTCCTATTGCGTGCTTATCCCGATCTACAAATTGCATACCTGGACGAAGAACCGGGTGCCAAGAAGGGTGAAACGAGAATTTTCTCTGTTCTCATCGACGGTCACTCCGAACTTGATGAGAAGACTGGCAAGAGGAAGCCAAAATTCCGTATTGAGATTCCAGGCAATCCCATACTCGGCGACGGCAAGTCCGATAATCAGAACCATGCTATTATCTTCTATAGAGGAGAGTATCTTCAGCTTATTGACGCAAATCAAGATAACTACCTTGAAGAATGTCTCAAGATACGAAATATTCTTGGCGAATTTGAAGAGTACTCGCTCTCAGGCCAGAGCCCTTACGCTCAGTGGGGGCACAAGGAATTCACTCGGTCTCCCGTAGCCATCGTTGGTACGCGCGAATACATCTTCTCCGAAAACATTGGTGTCCTGGGTGATATTGCTGCTGGAAAGGAACAGACATTCGGCACCATGACTGCACGTGCTCTGGCATGGATTGGGGGAAAGTTACATTACGGTCATCCGGATTTCCTGAATGCGACTTTCATGACTACCCGAGGAGGTGTATCCAAAGCACAAAAGGGTTTACATCTCAACGAAGATATTTTTGCCGGTATGAATGCTTTTGGACGTGGAGGACGGATTAAACACTCGGAGTACTACCAATGCGGTAAAGGACGTGATCTCGGCTTTGGAACAATTTTGAACTTCCAAACCAAAATTGGTACTGGAATGGGCGAGCAGATGCTTAGTCGGGAATACTACTACCTTGGAACACAGCTGCCCATTGACCGATTCTTGACCTTCTATTACGGTCATCCCGGATTCCATATCAATAACATTTTGGTCATTTATTCGATCCAAGTTTTCATGATTACTCGTAAGTGTCGTCAACACTTCGAAATGTTTCTGCTAAATAATCTTCCAGTGCTCTTCCTGGGTACTCTAAACAAGCAGCTGGATATTTGCCAGGTTGATGCGCTAGGGAACGTCATTGGAGGCCAGCCAGGATGCTATAATCTCATCCCTGTGTTCGACTGGATCAGGCGCTGCATTGTTTCCATTTTTTTGGTTTTCTTTATTGCATTCCTTCCCCTTTTCTTACAAGGTTCGTTTGCTGTCTTCTGGCATGATGGTAACAGTGCTAATTTAGTGCGAAGAATTGGTGGAGCGTGGAACAGGCAAGGCGCTACTTCGTTTGGCCAAGCATTTCTTGTCGCTGTCTCCCGTTTTCGAAGTCTTTTCTACTCAAATATACTCGAACTCTATCCTCAATAACTTGGCGTTCGGCGGTGCACGGTATATTGCCACAGGTCGTGGTTTTGCCACCTCGCGACTGTCGTTCAGTATCTTATACTCACGATTCGCTGGTCCCAGCATTTACATGGGCATGCGTAATTTATTGCTTCTGCTCTACGCTACGCTCACGATATGGATACCCCATCTGATCTACTTCTGGCTCTCCGTGCTGTCACTCTGCATTGCACCATTCCTGTTTAACCCTCATCAATTTTCCTTCTCGGACTTTATCATTGACTATCGCGAATTTTTACGCTGGATGTCCCGTGGCAATTCAAGGCAGACGAAGAGCAATTGGTACGGATATTGCAGGTTGTCACGTACGATGATCACCGGGTACAAGAGGAAACGGTTAGGCCATCCTTCCGAGAAATTGTCAGGCGACGTGCCGCGAGCCAGTTGGGGATCTGTAATCCTATCCGAGGTTATCTTCCCTATCTGTGCGGCCACCCTATTCATCGTCGCATACATGTTCGTCAAGTCCTTCCCCGTGAATGGTGAACTCCCGCCGAGTCCCCTAATCCGGATTGCCGTCATTGCCATCGGACCACTTGTATGGAATGCAACGGTTCTCCTGTCACTGTTTTTCATATCCTTGTTCTTGGGCCCCATGATGGACGGATGGCCACATTTTGGAACCCTCATTGCTGGATTGGCTCATACGATGTGTCTTGTTGGATTGATTGCTTTCTTCGAATTTTTCGTGAGTACCGTTCATTCTTAAGGATCAGCGTGACTTGATTGTTTTCAGTGGTACCTCGAAACTTGGGATGTTTCTCACGCAGTCCTTGGCATTATCACAATCGTTGCTATCCAACGAGCAATCCAAAAGATACTTATTTCAGTTTTCTTGACTCGCGAGTTCAAGCACGAAGAGACGAACAGGGCGTGGTGGAGTGGAAAATGGTATGGCCGAGGATTAGGCACCTCCGCTATGTCACAGCCTGCCCGAGAGTTTATCGTGAAGATCGTCGAGATGACTCTGTGGAGTTCCGATTTCCTATTGGGACACATTCTCCTCATTATCCTGACACCACCCATTCTCATTCCTTTCATCAACCGGTTGCACTCAACTATGCTATGTAGGTGCATCTTGCCAGGTTAACAGTACCGCGCTGACAGTATTATCAGTCTGGCTCCGTCCATCTAAGCAGATACGTGCACCATTGTTTTCGACAAAACAGAAGAGAAAGCGAAGATGGATCGTAAGTCATGTTTATTTCCCCCGCACATTTAACTTAGACGTGATTAATAGGTCATTAAGTACACCATTCTTTATGCCCTAATAATAGCGCTTCTAGCAGCACTGATTGTCCTGCGTAAGTCATGTTTTGCAATGCATAAGTAAAATGTCTGAATTTCTTGAAAAAACAGCCGCTCTATTCAGAGATCACATCACACTCAACTGTCAGATATGCAAGAGTATATAATCATCTAGCGTTTTCTAACAATCGGATACCGGCCTGGTGCTTGCGTTGAATAGACTGTTCCACTGCACTTTGCATTGGGCATGGATTTGCATACTCGTCGTTTTTAGACCCATTGTAACATAAGTACGATATAAGGAATAGTAATTTTTTGAGCTAGTCACCCTGATTATAGTTTCAATTGAGTAGTTTGCAGGATTTGCAGCCGTAAATATGTTCCACACTATCAACTTCCATGGACTACTTTTCCAAATTCCTGCGAACCAGTAACCAAGCTCCCTCCTCTAAGGCGCCTGTCGACCACGCTCAGGAGTTTCACAAGTCATGGATGTTCATCAAGGTCACCTATGCCATCTGACGGTTATTGCGATCGACTGTGCTCATATTTAATCTCAGAATACCTTACAACACCCCGATGAACGACAATTAAGCAAAGGCATCAAGTCTACAGATGTTCCTGCGAAGCTACAATCTATTGTTGATGCCCTTGTCTGGGAGTCGACAAGGACAGAAGCTGGGTGCGTTGCACTTGTTCAACACATTTTTGAAGCGAACTGACCATTCCACTCTAGCGGCACAGGCGCCTGTTTGGAATATCTGCTAAAGAATGGTATGTAGCGATCTTATCCTCTTTGGCGTCAATTAACATGGTGTAGATATCCTCGATTCTCTCGTCCGGCTAAGCGAGGATGACAGACCTTCAGGGATCCAGGCCGAAGTCCTCCGATCAGTACAAAACATGGTAATCCTACTAGACGAACAATTTCTCGTTCATTCTGCCGTCCACCGGGCCGTTCTCAGGTTGCTCAGAAACTGCGTAGGAGATGATCTACAAGAACAGTTGGACGGCAAAAGAAGAGTGATGGGAGCTGCTCGTAATGCAGTTCGAAGCCAACCGTCGGAATACGAGGGAGACTGTCCGTATCCTAATTTCAAAGCAATCGTTGCTCCGCGCTGAACTACCGTTATATCTGACAGTGGTCAATTTATTATGCATCCTTTGCAGTCGAATCAGAACTTTCCGCGAATTGCTCATGATCTTTTTCCACGATAAGCACTGGTATCATTCTGAACCATTGTTCTCTGCGGAAGAAGATGRATACGACGAAGACGGAGACGAACTCGAACTCGAAGGCGGAACCACAAAGCAAGAGATGGGAAATACTGGGTTTGAGAGTGACTCGGGTTCTCTGACTCCTACATCATCGAGGGTAACGGTCACTTCTGCCCCAGCGTCATCGGCAGCTAGAAAGCCTGAATACGAGTTCCTCCTTTTTAATTACCTTCTACGTTTTGYCCATCGAGAAGGGAATATTGGAGACTTCGCCAGAGCTGGACTGCTGTTCCTAATGGACGTCGCTATGTCCCCAGGAGAGCAGATGCACCGTATAGCTGGCGGCGAACTGCACAACACCTCTGTCGGAATTGCAGTGCCAACGGACCCGATTTTTGATGCCGCACTCGCGCTTGCCGAGTATATCCTGGACGGCGATTTCTCGGACGTCCTTGCAGCCGGTTTAAGTGCAGTTTATTCGTTGTTGCCCAGAAAACTGGAGTTTCTTCCCCCTTCCCGGGAAGAACATGGAGCAGGGACTGGAATGATGTTGGGCCAGAAGGGCCATGAAACAGAGGAAGAAATGGAACAATGGGAGACCGAACGGCAGAAGGTGCTTGCGTTGGGTGTGGAGGAGGCAAACAGCGATGACTTCCGGTCGCGATTGGATCACCTCTTGAAGCTACTGGAATTCTTCCAGGACATATTCAAGCGAAATGTCACACATGAACCTGCTGRCTCTTCTTCACTCGTAGGTAGTGCCATCGTGCAATCCATATTGGATGCTGTTCGTCGCGTCTTTCTCGAAAACATCTTGTATCCCTCCATTCTGGAGTGTTCAGACGCCGATGGAAGTGCCGTGGCAGTGATGTCCTACATTGAAACGATGATAAGGACTTTGCCAGATGGACAGCTAAATGATCTCCTGGTCGATTTCTTGGTCAGCGAAGATAACGACGACGTTCGAGTGGGTCAAGGGCGTCTGTCCAAATCAGGCCCTGAAAAGCTTGGCACTGCTAAGCTTGACAAAACAAGAAAAAGAAAAAGCAGCGCCATGGTGCTGCTCGAAATGGAAGTACCGGAATCAGGAAAGAAATCGGAATATTTCACCTCGATGGGGAGGTTCACTCTCAAGGATCTCATACTCACCAATTTAAGATCACAGTCTCAGCCCACGGCCACCTGTGCGCTACAGCTGCTACACACTATGCTTGTAAGACATCCACAACTCAGCACAGAAAAACTATTGCTGGTTACTCATGACCCCAAAGCGACTTCTTTCCCTCATCCTTCAATGATATCAGCATTGCAAGACCACGGCGAAAAGGACGAACAATGTTTCTCCGAAGATCCAAATGTCGACGAAATGCACGCCATACCCGTGTTTATGCAGCCCGAATCAACTTTCATGACGCACGAACGTGAGATGGAGTTATACCTTACTTTGATCTCGCGCGTGGATCCCTCGCATGAGGATGTTTTCAGTACGGGCTATGATCGTTATCTTCACGACGCAATACTTGAAATCCAAAGCCAGCCGGCTTACCAGCTAACGGGCGACGACGATGCCGATGTGAAATTCAGACGGGGAATTAAGCATCGCTTAAATGTCAATGACCCAATATTTACCCTCCTTCTAGAATCCACCAGGAAGTTCTTTTCCAATACACCTGAGATGAACCTCGCACTATCCGGTGCGTTGGCAACCTTGGCGATGCACCCAGATCGTTCTTTAGCTGGTTGGCTCACATTCGGCAACTCTGATGTTTCTGCGCACGAGACAATTAGGCCGGAAGGAACCCCGGACCTAAATCAAGACGACGACAATCGTTCCATCGATTATGACATAGAAGAGAAGCTGTATAACGATGAAATACATCTCCCTGCCTCTAGAATGGATGAGAATACACGTCCCGTCATCCATAGCATCTTCCATGGACTCGTTACACAGCTTGATAAATATAGGCAAATGGTCGTCGACTTTGACAAGTATCTTCTGGAACGTCGGCAAGGCTTGCTGTTCTCAGAAAACTTGACAGACGCATTAACTCTTGGGTTGGACATCGGAGATGAACCTGTTGTGGCTCCTGCAGCCGTTGGCACGTCCTCCAAACCCAAGTCGAATGCCATAGTATCTGCACCGGCTTCACTTGTATCCTTCCTCTCGCCCAGGAAAAACAAACCACCAAAGTCTTCCAATACGCCGGGGTCCGATATGCCCTCTAAGCGTGCTGATAACAAGAGCGCCTCAGCTAGTCCTTTTTGGGGCCATTATGAACATACCAGCCACATCTCCCTCGAACCTTTTATCGCACCTGCGCCATCATCCGGACCTTGGACGCTTGGTAAATCCGTAAAGTGGGATACGGACGAAGATGATATCTTTAGCTCGTCAAGCTGGGGTGAGCGACCCGACGAGTCATTCAACCCCAATTTGCACGACGATGATTCGCGAGAACAAGAAAGGCACATCACATTGACACTGTCGCAGTTATTAGACAATGTTGTGATMCTGGAGGAGAGTATCAAAGAGCTTGTGTCCATCATCCACGCACGCCGAAGCCTTGGAGTAGATTGTATCCGCTACCTGTAGTACAGTTGGATAAGGCATTAGGTCGCTAACGGTATCTGTACAGTTTACATACTTAATCAACAATACAAAGACATATGGTATATCGAATAACGGATTATACAGCGGAAGGAGCGGGTGAGCAAGCATATTACGACCGTTTACTTCTGCCAGACCTCGTTGACCTTGACTCTGGTTTCACAGGTGCCTTCACCTTATCCCCGAATAGTTTTCCCTGCAGTTTTGCGAACTCCTCGTCATCAATGTCTGGCGCTTTAACAGTAGAACGCTTCTTTTTGGGTGACGGCTCTTCGCYGTCGGCGTCGCGTGCTCGCTTCTTCCCTTTGGCCTTCGACTTCCTCTCTGGCTCGGCATATTTTGCAGCTAGGTTGTCAAAGAACGAATCCATATTCTTTTCCTTTTTCTTGAGTATAAGTGCTTGGAGGGCGGAGTAATCCCCTGCTTCTCCGTCCTCTGTATCGTCTTTGTCAGTCCGGGTCTTCGATTTCACCTTTCCTCGCCTTTCTACTGTCTTCCCAGACCCGTAGAACTCATCCCATACACCAAGCTCTTTTGCCAGCTGCTCTGCCTCTGTAGCCTCTTTCTCACTTGCCTTCATCCTAACAAGACGCGCTTTCTCATCCTTCGTGCTCAATTCCCATAGTGGTAGCCGAGGCAACTCCCCTTTCGATATTAAACTGGAGATGGCAAAAATGAAACGCGTTTCGTCGGCATGTGTTGAATGTGGAATGAAATTCATGATTTCGCCGATGGATCCCTGGGTTTCGAGGTATGCAGTTTGGAGGTCCTCCGTTTCTTCCGCAGAGCCTGTATGACCAAGCATCAGGTTGCGCGGATACGAGTCTTGGAAACCCACGAACCTTGATACTCTTTCTTCATTTCGTCCAGCCTGCCCCGGGTAACACGATCAAATAGGTCCTCAAAATAAGCCTCCCATCCGCCTTCGCCTTCGCCAAAGTCGCAGCTATCAGTCGTGCTGCCTGTCTTGTCATATCTTTTTCGCTTTTTCTCGTCGGCGAGAATCGAATACGCAAAGCCAACTTGTTGAAACTTGAGAGACGCGTCTTTCTTCGCGTCGTCGCCTGCGGTGGCGTGTTTGTCTGGGTGGTACTTGAGTGCAAGGCGACGATAAGCCTTTTTGACCTCGTCAGAGCTGGCACTCTGCTTGAGCTGTAGAACAGCGTAGAGGTCGACCTCCTGGTCGGGAAAGAACTGCGAAATGGGATCGTTGTGGTCCATAAGGTATCAGCGTTACGCGTCGTCACGCGTCAATTAATGAACGACTCTACTAATTCCTCCAGCTTTTGTCCATGCTGCTGTAATCCATCCGTCCATAGTGAGAACCACACCGATGCAAATGCCACCCCATACGATGCGCCAACAATCACCTGTGGCCATGTGTGGTGACCCAACCATACTCGGGACACGACAACAAGGATGGCCCATGGCACGGCCATTATCGGCGGTATAACACGCGTCGCCGTGCTCGACGGCAATGAAGGGTGTATGGGTAGTCTCAGACAAGCTAGCATAATGCATGTCGCGAAGTAGCTTATTRCTGTTGAATGAGTACTGGGCATTCTACGAGTACTGTTCTCAGCGTTAATAACAGGTATCCCGGACCTTGTCTTACCCGTACGATGATTTCTGAAGGGTGCCTTCATGCTGTGGCCTTCGTTGCTTGAATAGTTTCTTAACTAGCTTCACAGAAGCCACGCAAACGACGCCTCCGAGGGTGGTATAAGCTACCGCTGCAGATTTCGTTACGCAGATGACGAACGCAGTCAGTAAAGGAATAGTGATGTTGGTCTGCTTGAAGTGTCAGTACTTCAGCAATGGGTAGTTATAAAATGATACACCGGACCCTGTCCAGGAAAGCCAGCCACCAGGTTGGCATCATACTAAGTTTAGGGAAATTTGCTGTCACGCTGTAGTTCATCAAGATTACGGACATAGGTCCATCATGATATTATCTACTATCCGTCCATAAATATATATGAAGTGATATCGTGAAGCATGCTGGATGAGAACCTCCTATTCGATCGAAATCCGGTGAGTGAGAGGCACGCCAGCTTGGAAATCCTGGGACATATTTTCTACTTTTGAAGATGACTTTCTCATATGACTCAGACGCTTTGGAACATCTGGGGGGCTTCAAAACCTCAAGATGAACGGTTNTTTAGATTCCAAGAGTCCCCGATCGAAGTCAAGGTAGCATTTCAAGCCGATAGCAAAGCTAGCCGAAAGCAATAGAAACGCAACGATCGCTGGCATAAAGCATGAGTATTTATGACGCTCACGGAAAATGCGATGCGTACTAAAGACAGTGAGAGTTGCCCGCGTCGAGATATACTCCCCGCTCGTTTCCCGTTCATAAAATCTAACCAGTTTGTAAACTATCAAAAATAAGTTACCATTCGACAACGATTGGAAAAAACGTACTAACTAAAAGATCCATTAGGCTGGCGGGTGCAGACAAGAAGCAATAGGACTTACAGTAAACCGAGGAAGCTAACATCAAGACGAGGGACATGATCATAATCCTTAAAATGGATTAGTAAATCAATGGGACTTAAGTCAACGACAAACCATCTGATTTCACGTTGAACCGCAATCCTACAGAGCATTATAAAAACGAGGACAACTGGTATTGCTGCAACTGTCAGCCCAAACTCGGTTGAATTCCGTGTAAGAACGACGATAAGAAGCTTTAGGGAATGTCAAGATATATCAGTATCATCCTAGAGCTACCTACGGACCTGCATAGTCACCCCCGTGAAGGCAAAAAAGTCGAACTTCAGCAAACATAACATTATTTGATAGTATCGATACATCTCTGACATTCTTGTCATTACACAATTCAAAGGTTTACGACTGCGACTCACGCTTCATTTTTGGATTGGCGCCGACGACATGGAATATAGCCCAACTTAACCCAAGTTAAACAATGGCCAGGTGACACGGTCGCAACACTTACCCAAATTCCGCGTACAGTACTTTTACGCAATAGCACATTATTATCCAAGAAGCCCCAATCACACAAGGGGACACGACCAAGAATGGGAAAACTCTACTCCAGAGAGTACCTGCTCCATCACAAGTCTACCAAAGCTTCAGAATTCGACTGGTAATTACAATTGAGAAAACTCACAATTGCGTTTACACTTGCGTCACAGCCAGTTTGATCTACAAGAGCAACCCTGGTCTCGTGCACTTGCAGGGCCGCAGTAACCACCAGCCCAAGGTGGAAAGCTGCAAACAAAGTCAACACGAGAGTAATCACTGAATGCAAGACAGACCTAGTACACCAATTAATTCGACAATATTCCTTAGACGCAGCGCATCCAATGCTATATATATTTCGAAGATCCTGCAGCAATCTTCAGTCACTGCGCAAGTGATCAACTAGGCAACCGACTCTGCTAGGGCAAAAAGCGCRAGGTAACATGGCAAAGTCTGCGCAGAGTTAGCCGCATTAACTGTCAACTACCTAGTCGACTGACCTTGTACCTGGCCTGGGTAAATTTCACTTTGTCCTCAACCTGCGATCGATACTGAGCGATAGTGCTATTGTAAGATATAGACTACGGACCAATCTGAATGTAATTGCGACCATAACAAGCACGATCAGGGCCTCTGCAGCAGCGTGAGGAGCGGTCAAAAATAATGGTTAGGAGTTGACTGACGGATGATAACTACACACGAGCAAGCCGTAGGAGTCAGCATAAGCAAACGTGCGAGATGATAGGACATACTTGTGCCAATGAGGGCGCGCTGAGCCCTGGAGCCCAGRAAAGGTTCAACGGCCATGAGGGCAGTAATGAAAGCTTGAAGGCTGTATCGGAACAGCTAGTAGAGCTGATTTGCCTAATTTGGAAATATATGAACAGCTTCAGAAAGCTATACCCTGTGTCACACTCGTCTTCACGCATCCAGCAACCCAAAGCTCCTCTTCCCACAATTGCGCGATATTCACTYGCATCTCCTTCTCCCATTCTCCAGAAATCTCTCCTTGAATCTGCAATAAACCCCTCGTAGCCTCGGCTTCCACATTTTCACAAATTTCCACCAACGTTCCTCGCCAAAGCGCTTCGTTGTCTTCCGAAATATACTCACGCCTGCCTAATATTGTCTCTAGCCATGGATGTACCTCGTCCTCAGATCGTTTGCTATTCCYCGTTGCCTCGAGAGCGTGGTAGAGTCGTAAGGCTGAGATGAGGCGGAATGACGGATGGGCAGGCGCTGGGGCGCTTTGCATTGTCCAGTCCCTGCAGGGTCGTACGGAAGAGACACAGGGATGAATGTGAAGAAATATTACCCCCAATACCCCTCCTTTACCAATATATCCCTCATCCGCTCTCCAGTCTCTTCCCGTTGCCGAAAGAGATCTTCCACCAGATCGTGCACATCCACCTCTCCAAAAAACTGACCTTTGCACAGAGCTTCCGCAGAGAATCGAATAACAAATCCATACTCCACAAATAATGTTTTATTGGAGTGACCCCCATAAATCAGGTGCATCTCTTCGTTCTCCTCGACGTTTAGCTCAGCCGGGGACATCAGTGTCATATCTCCTGCTTTGAGCAGATGCGGCCTCTGAGTGTCATTTTTCGACATAGGCTTCATGTGAGGCCCACTTGTGATGTGGTTGGCAAAATCCAACACGGGRCAAAGGCTTATGTTGTCTGGATCTGTTGGGGATGTACGTATGCGATGATAAATAGATCGGGTATTAACTGTTCAGCAATGAAGCATAATGACCCTCCGTCAACGTGATCTTGGGACACATACCATTCAGCCAAGCCCACAAGAATTGCATCTCATTCTCGACATCTTCAAGACAACCTCTATTAAAGCGCTCATATAATCTGGCGTTGCCTCCCTTGAATGACTGTTACCGATGGCTCTAGCCGTTGAATAGTACAGACAGACCAGATAGTCGGAAACTCGTTTCCAATCAGTTTCAAACTTGGCAGAAGCATCTTTTAGCTTTTTCATGACGCTTATGGGAAGCGCATTTAGCAGACTTTTTTCATGGTCAACTGATAGTGTCCCAAGGACCCGTTTGCGTAGCCAGGTCAGCGGATGGAATGCAAAATCYTCAGGCAAGACTGATATGTAGGCGCCAAAGAGAGGATCTGATGAGCATTCTCCAGCTTTGGGGCGATGCAAAGCGAGATGCAACGATATAAGTTGGACTGCAGTTAAGGCCTGATCTGAACCTGGGTAATGCGATGCTAAWGTGAGAACGTTGGGCAACGCGCTAGCTGGGATGGTAAAAAGGGGCATTGAAGGCGGTATTGGGCGCGTTGCATAGAGGCCATAGCCAGCACCTAACATATTTCAATGAATGCTAGCAAAGGTCGAGTCTTGACCTCACCTTGTCGTAATCGTGCCTGTACAGGTAATTCGTCTGAAGACATGCCATGGGACTGGAGCCAGTCTATGAGATTGTTCCATTGTGGATGCAGAGGAAACATATTTTTAGTCGGATCCTCCCTTATCTCTTGTTCATCACAATGTCCGTGTTTAATGCATCGCGCCTCCTGAACAAGACTGTTCTCATCACAGGTGCAAGTGGCGGGATTGGCGCCGTAAGTGGACAACTTGAACATGAAACTTGATTATCGGCGTCTAAAAGACCGTAGGCCACCGCTATCCTCTTTGCCAAGGTAGGAAATCTGTTTTACATCGTAACGATCACACCGAATAACAAGTTTCTTAGGGCGGTGCAAAYGTTATTTTGGTTGCCCGTCGCGCAGAAGCCCTACAGGAAGTAGCAAAAGCCTGTACCGATGCCCATAAGCAGTCAGGTTTGCAAGATGGAGGTCGATTTGCAGCCATTCAGTTAGATGTCTCTGACAAGGCGCAAGTCGCAAGTCTCTTTGACAAGGTCCCTAAGGAATTGCGGGACGTTGATATCCTTGGTAGCCTACTTTCCACATTCATCGCGGGAGGTCATTCCCTAACGTCGTCGCATAGTCAACAACGCTGGCTATGTCTCGGGTATCGAACACGTTGGTGATATAGCTGATAGTGACATTGAAGGAATGTTTGCAACGAACGTCTTCGGGCTCGTGTCTATGACGCAGCTGTTGATAAAAGGCATGTTGCTAACTCTGGGCGATCTGATTGAGAACATCATCCACTGTTGGTAGATTTCAAAAAGAAACAAGCCGGCCATGTTATTAACCTCGGTTCTATCGCTGGTCTGGAGCCATATGCAGGAGGCAGCATATACACCGCTACTAAACATGCTCTCAGGGCTTTTACTGGTTCCCTTATGAGAGAGTTAGTCAACACGCCCATCCGGGTGACGGAAATACAGCCTGGTTCGTGTTATACRAAACATCGTGGCGCTGACAAGTGATTCCCCAATATAGGCATGGTCGAGACAGAGTTCTCCATTGTAAGGTACCGTGGAGATATAAGTGCAGCAAAGAAGGTATATGAAGGTCTCCAGCCCCGTAAGCATCTGCGTTTATTACCCCGCATACGACGTGACGTACCCCATTCAGTGGTCGCTGAGGACATCGCCGAAGAAATTGTCTGGGCAGCTTCCCGTCCTCCCCATGTCAACATTGCTGAGACGCTCATTTTCCCCGTCAACCAAGCCAGCGCGACCATCAACTATAGAGCTCCATCGAAATAAGTAGTAGTAGTGCAGTATCAGATATTACCACAATCCGTAAGATATCCTTCAATGCACACATCCTAAAAGCATACATATAACGCAAAATGAGATGAACTAGCTTTTACTTCTCCGGGATTTTGACCGTGTGGCTTTTACGACAGGAGGATCGGCTTCTTCATCGTCGTCATAAACATACTTCTTGACAATAATGTTTTCTTCAGCTAGGTCCACGACCATTGCACTCATGTTGGGCAAGTTACCCATGTTATCCAATTGCACAGTCTTCATTTCTGGTCAACACATTAAAATCGCAGATAATAAATAAATAACCTTTGATGCGAGAGCTAGACAACCTTTTCGCAAGGCGGGAACCTTGGATAATGGTCGCGTGCCTAATTGAACCTCATCAACGTAGACAGCTTCGAATAGAGTCTTGTCCCATTTAACTCTATGCTGTTCTCTCGTCTCGCCCGGGTCCGGATCATCCGTTAATCTTAGTCTCTTTAGCTGGCGTTCTGGTGTTTTGTAGTCTTCATCTTCTCCAGCACCCCTGCGGTGACCATTATGACTGTCAGAGCGTACGTTATTCTCACGAGCGTTGAGATCTAGCTCTGTAAATGTTGGTAGTTCCAGCTCGCCCGATTCCTCACAGTCGCTGTATTGACTATTTTGCGACGCGCCCGTGTGTGCCCTTCTCTGAGCCCTTTCTCGCCGCGGACGGCCTTTATCATCTTGCACGCGCTGGAGAACTGTTCGAACCTTGACAGGCGGACTTGTTGGACGACAACCCGACTTCCTGATCACCTCTGTCGCTAGTTTTGCCGCTACGTATTCCTGATTTCTGACRGTATTCGCGTTCGTAAGCGTTTTCAGTGCTACGGCAGTCATGCCACTGAAAACGTCGCCTACGACAGGCACTGGTGCATTAGTCGCCTTCCTTCGCGACTGTGACGACCTTGAAGAGGGCGCAGGTGCCGTGGATTGTACTTTCTTGCGCGTCCTGGTTGTTCGACGTGTCTCCGAGTTGGAAATAGGTTCATCGTGCCCGTTTATCCAGAAGCCAGTAGCGACTGTTTGTGTTGTTTGTGTGCCATCCCCGCGCGTCGCCAAATCACTTGAGGACAATTCTTTCTGTCGTCTAGGAGGTATTGATGATGATTGCTCTGATATACATTCTACGTGAACTGCGGTTTCTTGGTTGTTCCTATGTAGCTTATCATCGCCAGGAGCATTAGACGACATTTCCGACTGCTGTGTAACTTTCGGGTTGTCCTCTAAATACCTATGCAAAGAATTAGACGCCACTTTGTTAACATCTATAACCTGCGCTACGGGGTTAAAATTTTGGACAGGAAACAATGTAGGGGTTTTGCTTGAGGACGAAGTGTCGTCAGAACTTCTCTTGCGCTTTAAACTGACAGCAAGATCATTAACCGCGGCATTAGGACCTCTCGGCTTGACTACACTTCTGTCCGGAGCGCTAAGCTTGGACAGCTTTCGATGTGAAGTCAGATCAGAGCCTTCATGTTGACAATTATATCTCGTACCTGAGATGACTTGCCATGAAATCTTGAAGTACCAGATGTGTTTGTGACTGTTCTAGTTACTGGATTTGGTCGAGTATACGGCTTACTACCGATCCGTGGTATTCTGCTTGCACCATGCTTGAGTGTTGGAGTCGAGGATGAAGCAAGAGGTTTGGGAACAGGTCTAGATGGTTCTTCCAAGTTTTCTTCTGGAATGACTTCAGCGACGAGCGGAAACGGTAGTTTATTGACCTTGCTTGTTGACGGGGCGCTAGTAAGGGGTTCGAAGAATGCCGATGCACGCTTCGGACCCTGCTGCTTTGCTGGAAGCGGTTCCACGGAGTTGCTCCTTCCCTTCGTACGAGACGGTTGCGCCTTCGAGAAACCTGGTTCCGCTGATTGACTACGGGCATGTGAACGGGCTGGATGATAGGATATGGGACCACGAAGTTGTGAATGGTGGGAACTATTCGTTCCTGAGACCAGCATGCGCCGCGCGGGGCTGTCAGTTGGAGGAATATGGAAAACAGGGGTCCGTGGAAAACCAAGGTTGAAACCAGTCCCAGAATTTGCTGATTTTGACAGTGTACTCGAATATTTGGTGTGGGAGGGCGGTGCCTCGTCGATCAACATACGCCGTGCAGGGGTTCGTGGGGGATTAGCAAGTGAAGAATAAAGGCGTTGCTAGATTACTGTTAAGG